>JANGFI010001872.1:0-46034 GCA_025758705.1 Goffeauzyma gilvescens | reverse complement strand
CTCTCCAAATATGACAAACCCTCCGTGCGGCGGGGTTCGGTCAGACCGGGAAGTCGCCGCCGCCCCCCGCCCCCCGCCTCCTCCCCCCCCCTCAATAGTCCATTCAAACCCCCCCATAGAGATGAAATTGCACGTCTCGAGGTGTAGATACAACTTTGCTCCCTCTTCTTTCCTTTCTCCCTTGCTTCCTTGACTGATGTCTGGGTTACCACCCTGAAACAGATATGCTTCATTTCGATTGTGATTAACTCGAACAAAGGGAACAATTACCATCGTCATCTATCAAGCTAGGGAAAAAAAATAAGCTTGGGGGCCGTGAAACCAAAAGGGAGAACGAGTAAAAACAGCGATAACAAAACGTCCATTTTCCCCTATCCCTCAAGCGATCAATTTGGTTCCCGACTAGGACGGGAAATTGACCGCAATCGTCTGTTCAACGACAAGAAGGACCGACATCTCAACCATTCGACGGGGTAGAAGAACACTTCGACCGAGAAAAATCCAAACCACCTCCACCGTTCCTCACTTCGTATTCCTATATCATTCAATCCCACGTCCAAATCCACATCACGCCACATTTCGGTGAATTCCCATCTCCTCATGATGCAGAACCAACACCCATCTACCTCCAGTGGCGGCGGTGGTGGTGGTGGTGGTGGTGGTCAGCAGCTGTTGAGCCATTCTCCAATTCATCAGAATACTACCAACGTGAACACGACTGCGAATGAGAACACAAATTCAAGTCCGCAAGGCTATCAGGCGGTCTCTCCCGATAGTCTGGGGATTCAACTACATCGATCTCATTCCCAGTCTCAATATCAATCTCTATCTCCGATTCAGCATCAAACCCCTTCTCAGGCCCAACCACTCTCCCAGCCGCAGTCTTATGTTCAGCCTCAATCCCAGCCACTTCCACAAGTCCAGTCCCAATCCCAATCCCAATTCTCATATGATCCGCAGTACCAGCAGCAATACGCAAATATCACTTCCTTGTTGGACCCGTCTACATACGCACAATACGTACCCTACGATCCTCGCAGCGCTAAGAACCAAATCGATACCTCAGCGGGTTCTAATGTCAATGTCAGAATCAATCCTAATATCAATCCTAATATCAATCCTAATATCAGTTCCGGACATCAACAGCAACTCCAATACTCAGCAATACCAATGCAAACACCGGTCCATCTGACTCAGACTCATCCCCAACATCAGTCGCAACCGCAATCGCAACAGCATACGCAACAGCAACAGCAAATGCAGGTTCACGGTTATCTCCAGGGCCCAACCCAGACGCAAACACAGACTCAGAGTCAGGCTCAAACACAAGGTCCCGTCCAATCTCATGTTCAAACGGAACCCCAATTCTACACATCACACCATCCTTCTCAACCTCTTAGCCAAGGAGTTCCTGCGTTGGTAGCGAACATTGACTTTAACGCTAACGGTGTGACGGGGACCATAATGCAGTCAAGAGTATCTGCAGACTCTGATGTGAAGCGCCAACGACGAGACGACGAAGGTCAAGGTCAAGGTCAAGGTCAAGGTCAAAGAGCGGGTGCTCCGTACGTGAAGTCAACATTGGTCTACGGCACTGATCCGTTGCAACAGACGGATATGTATCTTCCAGCTGTGTCTGGAAGTCCGGGAACGATTGAGACGGCACTGGTAAGCGGTCAATTATTCGAAGAGGAAGGAAAATGTCATACTTATTGAAGGAAGGATAGATGAACTGATATGATTGCGACCACTTTTATTTTTTCGTGTTTCGCAGGTCTTCGTACATGGTGGAGCGTGGAGGACGTGAGTGGACTTCGAACCCTATTCTCCCAGTGGGTGCGTTGCGATTGCTAAAATACCATCCCTTGCCTTCTTGCTCGCACCGCCAACTCTAACAGTGGAGATAAACAAGACCACGCAGACATACCCGAGATCTTGCGCAAGTCCCTCCCTCAAGGCGGACCTTTACCCGCTGTCATCATCCCGAACTACCGCCTCTCCATCCACCCCGACTCGCCGGATCGATATCAGGCAAAACATCCTGAGCACATCGAAGACGTCGTCGACGCACTCACACAGGCTTTCCTCCAAGTCGACGCCCTCTCATCCGTCCAGACAATCTACCTCGCCGGACACTCCTGCGGCGCTCACATCGTAGCGAACATCGCTCTAGGTCTACCAGCGTGGGAAGGGTCACTGAGACATGCGCTATACTTGGAGGCGTTCCTACCAAAAGTCAAGGACTGTATCTACCTTGATGGGATTTTCGATCTCAATAGACTTCTCGTCGAGTACCCTGGCTATGCGTTCTTTGTCGAGGGTGCGTTCGGAGGACCAAAACCGTTTTACCCGGCCGCGCCTGTTCCTAATGCTCCCCCGAGGCAGAATGGGAAATCCATAATTGCCCATTCGCGGAAAGACGAACTCTTGAGTCTTGATCAGAGTTTGACTTTCTACAATTCTTTGAAAGAATCAAACATCCCCGGATGGGTCGTCGAGACTGACTTCGATACTCTCCAGGGTGGTCATGATGAATGCCTACACAACGAAGGTTTAGGAAGACTGTTGGCGAAAGTGATACAACCATACAACATGCACGAGGTCATTGATACATCACAATCTACAACACCTACGTGGCAATCAGGACAACGGGATGAAGAGATCAAACAACAAGGAAAAAATGGGCAAGACTTAAATCACTTCGGAGGCAATCATCTCACTCCACCACCACCTGTTAAGAGTGCATGCCTCAGTTGTCGAACCAAAAAGGCTCGATGCGATGGCCAGCAGCCGATATGTGGACAGTGTAAGATCAAAGGTCGAGAGTGCGTGTTCGTCAAGTCTCGTCGAGGAGGGGCTCGAAAGCGGAAAGAGAAACCAGAGCTCGAGATCCCATCCGCTCTTCAACAGTTCCTTAAACATCTAGATGCACTTGCTGTCACACATCAGTCCATGCCCGATCTCGACGGCTTGGCCTTTGAACTTCCCGATTCCGGAGGCAATCAAAATATTGATACATCCCTCGTCGTCAGGACTTGGGACCCGAGCGATGTCATGGGTATACTCGAAGCCTACTATGACGAGATCCACCCTTTCCAGCCTCTCCTCCCACCCGTCACACACAAGGAATGGGTCGCGCAGAACATTCTTCGTGACTCTCCGTTCTTGCTCGCTTGTCGCGCCATCTTGTCATTGAATCCCAATTCAATGGATCCCCAACCTCGATCACTTGCATCTCGAGCACTCAGGCGGTCGTACGCAGCCAAACTCGCACGTGAGGCACAAAATCGTGTTGACGAGCTACTCACTGAGGCAGGAGAGGACGATGATCGTGCGCCAAGCATCGAAATTGTTCAGGCACTCTGCTTGCTCGGTCTTTATGAATTTGGCCAGACTGGAAACGCTCAGAAGAACAGACTAAAACTCAGTCAGGCTTTACAGCTGGGAATGGAGATGGGACTACATGAAGTTGACCGGGTCCCGAGATCTAAGTCGGTGGAGGTAGACCCGGACAGAATTTTGCCTGAACGAAGCATCCACGTCGAAGGTGACGACCTTCAGCAAGATATGCAGAGGAGGACCTGGTGGGTCTTGTACGCTAGCTACGCCATTTCTTGCCTCGTTTCTGGCAAGAGACCTATTGTCTCCTTCGAGGATCCAAGAATCCACACTGATTACCCAGCGTCTTCGCACAAGGATTTGTCCTGGAAAAGCTGGTTGACCGGTATCGGAATCAACACACAGGCTATGGACGTTATTATGACGCTTGACTACAACTTCCCAGACCCAAATGCTCCTCCGGAGGTCTACCCTTATGACTCGTCCGACGAGGACCTCGATACAATCTCGAACCCAGAAGCAAAATTGGCAGCACGGAAGAAGAAAGCAATATATAAGCGAATGGTTGCGATTGACACTCACGTTTTGGATCTTCTCAAGCAGGCTGAGCAACAGTCAGTCATTTCCCTCGCTCCTGGAACCGAGGAAGAGGTCGCACGAAATCAGCAACTAGCTGGCGCGATGATGTTGGCCGTCTGCCACATTCAGCTGCATCGTCGTCAAGCTTTCCCTGAAGTGGCACTCTTCAGCAGAAAGATGTGCGGTCTACCAAAAGCCGACATTTCGACTCTCCCGGCAACGCCTCAAACATTTGCGTCATCAGAAAGAAGCACCAGCCAGCTAGACTCCGTAATAGGTTCGACATTATCATCCTTCCCTGATAGCAACACCTTGATGTCGTCGTCGACAATTCGAAAGGATGCGCCTGGCACGGAGTCCCCTTCTCTAACACGAAGCTTATCAGAAGTCGGTGCAAGCCGATTCGCCTCTGTCCCGACAAGTGCTGTGCAGGGCTACCAGCCGACGAACAATGACAGCAGCGCCGAAGGTTTTGAGATGCCATTCGCCGGTTTGCTGTGGGACCCTGCAGTTTATCCAGACAGTTTCCCGACCCCTTGGTTCGCATCGACGCAAGGTGCGGCTGCACTTTATCAGCCCGTTCAGGAAGATCCCGCTCACTTGCCCGAAATGAATGGTATCTTTACGGCTGAGAATGGTTATATTGGAAAACAAGTGGACGGATTCGGGTATCAGGAACCAACTTCAACCCAGGCCATTATCGCATCGCAAACGCTTCCCAAAAACCCACCAAAACCCCACAAGGCTTGGGGAGTCGATGTTGGCCAGTCTCCAGCGTCGAATGGAGATGACGCGAATAGTGCAAACCAAGAAGATGCTGCCGAGGGTGTGGTTACCGGACCCGATGGTCCCTTCGCTCCGGGAATCTCCTTGTCTCGGTGTGCAAGTGCAGCACACTCGATCGTGCGACTCGAAGTTTTGCATCGAAGTGCAGCTATGGCCTTGTGGAAGGGTCCCCCCAAATGGCTGCCGTTCTGTGCATGCGGTCTAGTAGCGGCCTCCTACGCATTTCTGCTACTGTGCCTTGCTGTTCAGGCAGGCGAAAACTTTTCCCCGGAGGATACTGCGACGAAGGATGAGTTGGAAGCGCTTTGGACAAATGTCAAGGTCCTGTCTGCCGGTCTTTCAGCCTATGGTCAGATGTGGGATGGAATCGATCTCATGGCTAGTGAGTGTATCCTCTTTGTGCTACGATTCGGGACGCAATCGTTGACAGATCTGCTTCGTTCTTTTCCGCTATAGATGAAGTCAAAGCTGCACTTGAAGCCGCCCAAAAATTGCCGGACGAGATCCGAAGCTCCACTTATGGCTCACCTTCCAATTCTGCACAATCTGGGAACTAAACGGCCGTTTGAAAAGTCTGAAGGGCGCCTTTGGCTTCGCCCCGTGCTTGCCTGACATGGTCGGGTGCACGAATCTAGCTCCTCTCAAACGCTTCGACATGTCCATCTGTACCTTTAACCCATCGTTGTACCTGCAGCTGTAGCATGCAACTACATAATGTAAAGCAATGTCACTACTCTTTCCGCCATGTTCAGCGTCCTCAACCTTTTTCTACCGCCGGATCCCCGACATCAAAGACCCCAGCTTGGAAATCTTCTCAATCTTCCTGAAGGTCATGCTCACCCTCTTTTCCCTAGGATGATGCCACACCTCGCCCCTCGACAGAGCCTCTCTTGTCTCCTCATCTCCCAAAAGTCCCTGGTTGGCGACCTTCACTGCTTCCCTGACCTCCCCGTCAATCTCCTGAGTTGTTGTAGAGTCGTCTCGTTCACTCGAGTCAGGTCCTGAAGGTGTTGAGGGAACGCCCTGTATTAGATCTGAGGTTTGAGGCTTGATTCCATGGAGATGCGTCTGATAGAGCGAATTGGTCATGATGAGTAGAGATCTCGGTTCCAGAAACACATGACTGAGTGGGACGGTAGCGATTGCTTGCCCCGACCTGGCGGGCAAGTCCTCCTTTTCCATTGTCCCGGTGTTTTCGTTTGGTCGCGAGCTTGCCGTGAGAGGCGGAGAAGGGTTCTCAAAAGAGAGATATTGGTAAATGTCTAAGCAAGAGCCAGAGCCAAGGGAGAGAGTCGCGACCGCAGGATGATAGGCTGGACCATCTTCATGTGGCGAGATACCTTGGCCGGGAAGGTATTCGTTGATCAACACCTGATTCGGCCCATCCCCGAGCCTTCGCATCGACGTTCTCGATTCCGCTTCCGGCATGTTTGACAAGCACTCAAAGTGAGCTGAGAAGCAGTCGGTAATCTTCTGGATCCGGTCGATGAGATTTGGAAACTCTTTGACATAGGCAGGGAGGGGTTCAGGTATGAGGAAATTATTTTTGGTCAGGTTACCGCCGAGGTATTGCAACCTCCTTCCTGTTCCGGCTTGTCGCCATTTCGGTTGAGGCGATTGTTCGATCTAAGGACAAGGCAAGAGCAATGAGGTCAGAGATGTCGAACTCATTTCTGAATGCCTGATTATGAAAAACTCACCTTTCGCAAAAGATACTCCTCCTCTGCTTCAGAAATGAAATTCGGGATGTAGTAACCCGTTGGAGGTAAACGGTGGATGCGGTGGGCTTCAAGATTGCTCATGTTCGTCTGTTTCTCTATCTTTTGAGAGGATGACAAGTGCCACGAACTCGAATGTTGCTACCATAGCTTTCCGCACTTTTAGCTGAGCGAAATCAAGTATTTGATGTAACTATTGAAAGGCAAATGGAAGGCGCCAATCATTTCCGACTTCAGTGACTGCCGTTGACCCAATGATGTAACCGGCGGCCGACTAGTGGGCGATCGCCCCCCCCAAGATATGCCTCAGCTCCCAGTAAGGATATGAAACAGAATGACGTGTCAAAGTTTTTCCCATTTCCGCGCCGCGCAAAAAGTCGGCATCAGAGTAGAAAACCGATATGTCGGTTGATGAGATATAATGTATCTTGAGACGGTGAACATAATCGGACAGATATCAGGTTCAGCAACATTCTCGCAGTGACATAGAATACAAGCGCAGCCTGCTCTCCAACTTACAACTACAAGCCCTTTTAATTTTCATCTCGAACGCGAATCCCACCAAGACCTTCCTTCGTCCTTTGTTCTCTTCACCATGCCGACCGGATTGAAACTCACCAGGTCGCATATCACGAGTGAGTGTTGAGAACAAGGCTGCATACATAGAAACGATGCTGCCCCTTGCTGAATCTATCTATCTGTTCCAATTTTCCGTCCATTAGCCGTACATGCGGCTTTCAACCCTTTCCACCCAGCTACAGCTCGCCCGGTCCAGCTCCTGCTCAACCTTCTTTCCATTGAATCCAAAACGACATCCGCTCTCTCTGCGGCCCAGACGATCAAGGGCACCCCATCACCCATGGTGAACATCCTCGTCTCGATCCTTCCACGAACTTTTAAGACATCCGAAGTGACCGTCGGCTACACAGACGGAAAGACGGAGAAAATCGTCCTAGCACCAGAGGCAGGGTCAACAACAGGGAGCATGCAAAGAGTAGGTGTCCAACCTAGGAAAGTTTTGAAGGAAGAAGAAGTGATGTCAATTTCCGAGCTCGTGAATAAAGTGGATGGATGGGCTAGGGTACTAAAGCAGAAGGACGAATAAATGACCAGCCGGTTCGGCTAGTATCGGAGTTGGAAAGTTCAGGAAGCTTTCTGCGTGAACGACGAGTAATCTTGGGCCGAGAAGCGACGAATGCATCGAATAGCACGGGACTCAGATCGAAAAACGTCTCCAAGAATGTCATTTTTTAACATCAAGGTCAACCCTCGGGCATCTTTCTGTCCGGCAAAGCGATTGCGATCGTTTCTTGCCTCCCAATATTTGGGATTATAGCTCGTTTGTTGTAATTCTAACGAAACCGCGGACATACGCACCAAACCTTATGGCATGGGACATATCAGTACATCTCATCTTACAACACTTCTCTATAACTCTGTATTGACTAACCCATCACTGCAATGATTTTCTCCTTCATGCCGTTGCATCCACCCCAACGACGGTGAAGAGCATCTCCCGCTCTTGATCGTCCGAGATCTCGGCAGTTTCTTCCAAGTTGTCCTGGCACCACGTGTAAGCCTCCATCAGCAAGGTGTCGGAGAGAGGGATGGAGTGTTTAGCGAGGATGAGGATGAGTCGGGCCACCAAGGAGATAGCTTGACGAGATTCAGGAGAGATGACCTGAGACAACCACGACCAGTTGCGTTAGTCTAGCCCGAAGCAAATAGAATGGAACCTGTGCAGAACGACAGGACGAGACACTCACATCATTCTTGTCACTATACACCCCTTCCTCATCGAAACCTTGACCTCCGACTTGTTTATCCTCGGTAAGACCGACAGCTACCCAGATATATCCATTTAAACCCAGGATAACATCCACTCCCTGCGGCCCACATGGCGGAGGCAACGTGTAGAAATGACTCTTTAACCGTCTAATCAAATACGGGCTGATCTCAAGCAAAAACCCATTCCTCAATTTCCCGTATCTCAGACTTCTAGTGTGTAAATTCGCCGTCCCATCACCGTAGACTTCTCGGACTTCCGCAACGAGCAGATCACCTTCGGCTAAGAATTCGCGCATCTTCAGGGCGTCTTGTTCGACACGTCGACGTTGAACACCGCCGGGCAAGTTGACGGATGTTAGGTCGAGTCGGGCATCTTGACGGGCATTAATGTCGACTTTCCAACGGGCTTGGATCACTTCTGTCACACGGCCAATGACGAGATCACCATTATCTGGCTGGTATCTGGGAAAATATACACGGTATGTGAATCAGTGATCTGGTTTTGCAACTCTCCAGATGTGACGTGGATCCTTAATCGGATTTGACACAAAAAAAGCTTGGTACACACCTGAAATGGGCCGGTTTCACGCTGACCAACTTGTTGACTCTTTCGACCGTTCCCGCAACGGTACTAATCACATTCCCAGCCACCCCTTCTCCAGAGTCCGGATCGAGTGCTTCACTCGCGGCGGCTCCTTCATAGTCAATATAGGTTCCATGACCTCGCATAAATTCTTTGGAAGAAGTGATTACCTCTCCAGGAGAGGAAATGAATTTGCTCGGTCCAGCCTCGGGCTCGTCGGTTTCCATTTCATCCTCCGAGTCAGCATGGCGGGGCTGCTTCGAAGAGGAAGCTGATGCGGAAACTGAGGCGTGAAATAAGGGTAATGGCTGAGATGGGATGATTTGGAGCATGATGGCAAGAGATCCGGTAGGATGTCTGATATCGAAATTTCTTGTATTGTTTTGGGGGTGATGTTATCAACGTTTCCATGAGTAGTGCAACTCAACATAGGTATTTTGATTTGAACTATACGAGCCACATAATTCGTAGTCACCTTATCACTTCGTCGACGGATTGGCGTCCTTCGGAGCCACTCGACTCGAGCTTTTCTGATGAGTCACGTGCCGCGGACGGCAATTGGCTGCTTCTTCGGCCGCCGAGACCCCCCACTTCCCCATGCCGCGCTTCGTGGACCCACCGTGGGAAAATCTCATCACCCTTGTTTGTTTACTCTCCGTTTGGGGACTGGAGAGCCTTGCTTTCTCTGGGCACTCCCCGTCGTGCCCGGATGGATCCTCTCGTCGTTGCGTTTCATTGCGACCATCTCGAGCGTGGAATATCATGATATGCGACCAAGTCTCACGGTCGCACCTTGCGACTATCAAACAGGGTCAGTCACGTCGGTCGAGGCAATCAAGATAACTCGGTCGGGTGAACTCTTTGATAGTGTGAATACCTCTGATCGTTCTCTAGAATTTTGCACAGATCAGCACAGGATCAACTATTGACAGAAGCACAATACGGCTTCTTCGTCTCCTGAAACCATCGTCGTCTGTCTGCTCCACCATCGCCGGGAGCACCAAAGGCAGAAGCAAACACAGTAGAAGTTCGCGGGCAGTGGCAACATCAATTGCAACGTATCACGCTGGTAGAGAAAAAATAGGACCACTGAGAGACGGTCGTCACCATACCTACTCTGATCGACCGCCGAAGGAGAACACATCAAGTCAGCCCATCAGAAGGCAAAGTTTAACGAGGGATAATCGAGAAGTGTAATCGCGGTGCTTCCACCATGTCCGAGTCACTAGCTGAAGGAAGTGCGGCTGAATCCGCTCCCAAGTATGGCAAGTTGAAGCGAAGTGAGTGGCCGGAACCTTTACCATTGAATCAATCGTCGCGCCTCTCCGCCTTATTGGCCCGTCTCGTGAAATTAGGATGTGATCGCCTAGGTCTCTCGTACTAACAGCAGTCATTGTCATGTCTTCTATCGTCCGCTCCCCTTTGCGTCCAACCAGATGTTTTCATTGAACGACGAGCGCGATATTCAGCCGATCAGGCTTCGAATTGCCATTGTGAACCATCATCGGGATGTGGAGATAATTGTTGGAATCGGTGAGTGTCACTTCATTTGCGTTCCCTTTTCGTTTGGACGCTCTGCATGTAGAACCCAAATTTCCCTTTTATCTTGTATGCTGAGATTATCCTGTCGCTGCAGAACGATGAACTACCTTTGCGGGAAACAGTGTCCCTGTGGTGATGGCTGTACGAACGGCTCTCTCGCCTCTCGACCGCAAAAGGAATTGAAGGTCTGTCCCGTCGGAGATCGAGGTTGGGGTGTTAAAGTTGCTGAAGATGTGCAAGACGGCGAATTCATCATCGATTTCCGAGGAGAAATTATCACCTTGACGACCTTCTTTCAACGCATCCGATCAGTTTACGCCAACAAGAAGGATTTTTTCGTCCTCTCATACGACGAAGACGAGGTGATCGACGCTGGACTGCGAGGCAACGATGCGAGGTTCATTAATCACTCATGTACTCCGAATATCGAGGTCCGCAAGTACCAGACCATGGGAATGGCCTCTAAGGAGTACGAGTTGGGTTTCTGGGCACTGAGGGACATCAAGGCAGGAGAGGAGTTGTGTTTCAATTACTCGTTGGAGAACTTTACTACCTCGGACAAGTCGATGTCTTATGCCGAGATGTTTGAACAAGCGACAGGCAAGCAGCAGACGTGTCTATGCGGCAGCAAAGAGTGCACCGGAGGTGTGGGCAAGAGGGTCGTAGTTCCCAATCCGTCTCAGAAGAATGAGGGTCAGGTCAAGGCCGGTAAAAAGGGAGGGAAAGGCAAGGCGGCTGCAGCTGTGGCCGCTGATGTGGCCGAAGAGGGATCGACGTCGACACCGGTCATCTCGTCCGGCAAACAGAACCGAACGAAAAAGGCAAAAGCCGATTCGGTGGTCGCTCCTGTTACGACGAAGAAGCGAGGTGGTGCGAAACCTCCGCCGGTTGCTTCTTTGCCTAGCTATGACGCATCCGGCATCGAGCCCTTGGCTCTCGCTGCGGTCGCTGCTGCTGCTGCCGCCGTCGAAGCCGCAGCCCCTGCTCCGTATGACCCTGAACGAGGACTGATTCCCGAGTCATGGCAGGGACATCCAGCGTATCCTCCGACCGACTTGGCTTACAACAACGAGACTTCCGCTGTGTACGACACCTCGGGAGCCTACGTCCAGGATGCACAGAGCTATCGTACTGCGAATGAAGAAAGTGATTACTCTCAATCTCCTCAAGCGGAGACTAGTGCTGCAGGCGCGGCCACAAAGATGAAAGTCATCCCTAATAGACCGGGTGGAAAAGGAGTGCGAACGATTGAGAAACATCGACGAAAGACTAAATACGGATTGCTATGGAAATCGGATGCTGAACTCGAAGAGGAAAGACGACGACGTAAGAAAGGTGACAAGTGGTTAGAGGAGCAGAAAGCTGCTGTGCGAAAAATGCATGAAGCCCTGAATATGGGAGAGAAAGTAGTGCCTCCGCCTGAAGATCCACCTCTTCCGATCCGATCACCGACTGTGCATCTGATGAAACCGAGGAAGCCGAGGAAGTCAAGAGCGAAGAAAGACGGAGCTACTGATTCGGTAGCATCGCCGACATCTGGACTTGCCCAATTCTCAACTTCAGTCGATGCCAACGGCGGTATGGAGGGTGTGGTCGCGAGCGAGTCATCGGAACACCCGAAGGAGACTCCAATGACTATTGTTGAAGATGCCGCACACGAACAGCAAGGTGGGCACTCTTACCAAATCGATCCAGCTCTCCTCGCCGCCGAGTTTGAGAGGGCACAGGCTGGAGCTCTCGCCGATGCAGCGCAGCAATTTGGCCAGATCATGCCCGAATTCGACTTGGGACCAACTGGCCAATACCTCACACCGAAGCCTGCGGCGGTCACCAAGAAGCCAAAGTACTTGCCTCCTGCGCTTGCTTCAAGCTCAGACGCTCATGGCGAAGAACCGCCGGCCGGAAACAAGCGACCCGCTCCTTCGTCGGGCACAGAATATGCTAAAAAGCAACGACTGGAGGTGTCTTTGCCGGATTATGCAGATTCTGGCAATATCGCCCCTAATGCCTACTTTGAGCAAGTGCAAGAAGAACAACAACCCGCTTCCGCCTCTGCCGCTGACGTCGGCTCGGGTTTTTGTGAGGAGGCCCTAACTGCCGTAGGTCCTCCCGAGATCAGCAAATGAAGTGGCTGAAGCTACGTCATTTGCTCCAAAAGGGCAGACCGTCAATGTCGACACTTTCGATCACGGAAAGTGGTCACAGATGGTTTAAACAACTTTTCAAACAAAACTCATCATTTTCACCACATCCTGGCAAGACAACACTCTTCGCCCCAAAAACGAGGAAGGTCCGGAAGCGAGATCGGAAGAGATAAGAGAGTACAAAGACTCAGAAAATCATACCAGGCTTTATCTACCCGTTATGGCTGCCTGGAATGGAACAGAAGAAGCTACGAAGTAGGGAGGAGATTCTGAATGAAGTCTCCAAGCGACCGTCCAACCCCATCAAACACACCTCCTCTCGCATCAATGGATTTCGAATTGCTGAGAACATCAATTGAGACTCGGCCATCGAAGTCTACTCAGCGTACAGTGCGCCGCTCGAATCGGTTCGATGTTGGAGAAAGGGCCAAACCTCGGTGATCTGTGAATCCAGGGCAGAAGACCAGGCACTGGAAACTGAACAGAGGCGAACAAAAGATGGGCAGTCGTTGATTGGACACGATGAAAGCGTTAGCTAGGGGGCCAAGAGACATACCCGAGAGCTACTGCCTGCCCTTCGGACACCAGGAGGACTATCGACCATCAAAGACTTATCACCGACAGGCCTCCGCTTTCCCAGACTGAATCCAGAGATGTTCAGCTGACCGAAATTTCTACAACGTCAACGAATCAAAGGAGCAACCCGGGGAGTAGCCCACCGGGAATCCTTTACGAACCGAGACAATCCGTACAAGTATTAGCTGAAGGCACCATTACTGTCGAAACTTTCCTTTGACTTCCGATCAGCCCCCGCCGCTTCCTCACCAACTGCGTATCATCCGGCGGCTCCGCAGAATTCGACACTAAACGGCAACAATAACACTACGCCACCTCTTCCACCCGTTACCACCGTTCCTTTGGCCATGTACAAACTGCGTCAAGAACGGATGATATCGCTCCATTTCCCAGATCTAATCTAGATGTGCTCCCATTTCCTTCCTGGTGAAAAACTGTTTGGGTTTGATGCTTATCCGGGCTCCTTTCCAGCCTTTCTAAGAACCCCATCCTTACGCTGATTGGTCTCCAAGATCCATTTACGAAATTTTCTCTCCTGTTTGACGTATGTACGTAGTGTTTCCGGTATCCTGAGCAACTTCCCATGGTGTATTGAATGTGCAACGTAAATTGACACCGGTGAGTTCCTGTGATTTTAGCCTCTGAACCCTTGCAGTGTCAAACTGCTGCACCAAGTCCTGCGTCCGACTTCTCTGCCTTTTTGCCGGCTTCTGTGTCAGATGGTCCGCCTTGCCTCCTGCTCCTTTGCTGTGATTTGAAAAAAGGAGACACGATATTAATCCGTCACAGAAGGGATACAAAAGGAAATGAGAAATAAGGAAATGATCAAGCCCGTCGGGCTCCTCTCCTCGTTTGCCTTCTCCTTTTCTGCCCCTGCGCGATCTCGCGCCGCGTTTCCCCTGGGCCCTTTCGCCTCAGTTGCTTTTGCTTTGGATGCGTCCGTTGAAAGTAAAAGGTAAACAAAGTTGCGAACGGGGTGGTGGGGTGGATGTGAGCCAGGAAAGCGACCATGGAAAGATATCCCGTCGTCTTCTTGTTCTCATCTCCCAATGTCGACAACGACAGACGACGATCCCATAGACTATTCATCAGTGAAATTTGAACAAGTCTGATCTGGCCTACAGGTTTACTCCCTCGAACACTCCCGGGCGAGAGACTATATGAACAGGGGAAGCCAGGACAAGAACGGAAGTTCGACGGCATCCATCATCTTTCTTGGACACACAGACACACGCACACGTCTTTGAGAGATCTGATCTGAATTCACGTTCTGAACAGCAGATATCCACGAAGCGACCTTTTCCTTTCCCTCCTCTCCGAACAGTTCCCAAACATGTCAGCCGGTCTCATGGGTCTTGCCACGCCCGCTCACCACGGCTCATCATCGAACAATCTGAGTCGTGGTGGTGGTGCTGGAGGTGCAGGGGGTCAAACATTACCCGACATCTCACTCGGTTCAGCCGTCACAGATTTCGATGCCGACGCAGAAGAAGAGAAGGCTCTCCGGCGACAAAATGGTGGTTCATCAATTCCTAGTGCGAGATACGGTCTCGGAAAGGATGAAAGTAGTCTCGCGACTCCTAGTTTTTCAAGACCCATGCAACCGATGGGAATGATTGGTCGACCGTCCTCGGGAAGAGATACAACGGAGACGGATGACGGTGATCAACAGGATGCATTCGCGAAAGGATCTTTGAGGATTCGACCCTCTTCTTCTTCATCTTCGAACGCGCACTCGGCTAGACGTCCACTTTCACCTTCTTCTCGCCGTCAACTAGATCGTCGTCGCCAGATAGCAGGTGACGAACTCGAAGATAGTAACTCATCTTCTGGAATCATGAATGAGCGAGGGGCGTTCAATCATGGTGGGAATGATGCCCGATTAAGACCTCAATACGATCAAATGGCTCGCTCAACAGCGGCTATGAACGGGCGATACCTACAAGTCGGGGAAGCGTCTGATTCAATCAACGCTGGTCGTAATGGAGATGGAATGAAAGATCTCGGTGACTCAGACGACAACGATGACTTGTTGAGCGTTTCTAATGCTTCTCTTGCGGAGAGTCCCGGATGGGAGTCATCTGGAGAAATGGATAAAGAGAATGAAAGAGGTCAGACCAGAGGGAAGGCAAGCAGTCGGGGATTGCCGAGCGGGGGTAGCGAAAATCCAGCTTTGAGCGAGTTGAAGGACACTCAGAGGGTCGGAAATGATAACAAGCCGATGACTTTGAGAGAACAGCAAGAGGTGAGATCATAATACCCTCTTGACGGTCCGAAATCACACCCTTTTGAGACTAACCGCGAAATCTCTTCATAATCACCCCAGGAACACAACCGACTCGAGAAAGAAAACTTCACTCTTAAGATGAAAATCCACTACCTACAGAAGGATCTTCAATCATATATGGATGCCGATAAATTCGAGCTCGCCAATCAGAACAACAAGCTCAAGTTGCTTCTCGAGCAACGTCAGAAAGAGAACAAGATGAACAAGAAGATCGTATTGCAGCAAAATAAGCAGCTGAAGCATCTCGAGCTGGAGAGGGAGAGACTGGAAGCTGATCTGGCAGCTGCAACAAGAGAAAATGGCAAAAGAGGTGGAATGGGCGATGGGACACTGGTTCGAGACTTGAGCGATCAGGTGGAGGCGATGAAGATGGAGATGGAAGAGGCGCAACGCAGGACGGAAGGGTTGGAAGAGCTAGCTGAGATGGCCGTCAAATTGGAAGCCGAGGTCGAAGACCTGAAGGACAAGCTTGAAACTGCCGAATCATCCGAAAATGCCTATCGCAAGTCCTGCGAAGAGATGGAAGGAAAAATTGAAGACATGGAAGACATGAAAGTCGAGTTCGTCCGTTTAGAGGACGAACGTGATCGAGCCCTCGAGCAGCTGGAAGACCAGGAGGATTTGCAGAGCAGACTAGAAACATTGGAGGGTCAGAAAGAGTCTCTTGAGAGTGAGCTGAGTGCTCACAAGACCGGTGAACAAGTGCGCGAAGAGATATCACGAGGCGAAATCAGTCGCCTTCAGACGGAAATCGACGACTTACGCCAGCGATACTCAAGATCTCAAGAAAACGAGACCGATGAAGTCAAACGGCTTCGTGAAGAGCTCGATCATCAAGCCAGGGAGCACGAGCAGGCACTGGCGCAGGTTGCGTCTAGTTGGAGAGAGATAGTTCTGCAACGGGATGAGAGGCTGGAGGAAGCCGAGGGGGGGTTATCTGCTATGGAGGAGGATATGAGGAATTTGGTTGACGACTTGGAGGACAGAGTCACCCAGTGTGATACGGCTAACAGGGAGTTGTCAATCGTGAGTGTTGTTGAATCTCCATATTCCTTTCCTCTTCCTTTTGATCAATGAGGCTGATCATGCCTTCTCCTCCACAGCTTGCCCAACGCGTAGAAGAAGTGGAAATCACTAACGACAAGCTGACCCGAGAATTGGCGGGAGTTGACATGGAGAGCCGACAACGCGACGACGAGGACCAGGAGAAACACCGAGTTGCCCAAGAGATGGAGGATGAGATCGTCGCCCTTCGCGAAGCCGAGTCACAAGCGACGGACGATCGAAATCGACATAGGAAACAGGTGGAGGATCTCTCCAAGCAACTGGCTGATCTCGAGGCGAAGCGACGTTCTGAAAACGAGTCTCGGGACGAAATTCGAGCTGAATCTCGAGCCCAACGAGATCAAGTCAAGGATCTTCAACGAGAGTTAGAAGACGAGCACGAAAGATGGCAGCGCAAGATTCAAGAGAAAGAGCAAGCCAATGCTCGCTTGGCCAGTGATATCGACGCGGCTCGCGATAGACTCAACCAACGAGATAAGGATGTGTATGACCTGCAAGAATTATTACGATCCCTCGAGGATGATCGCCGCAAGATCGGTCATGACCACACTAGCGACCGTCATTCCCTGGAGATTGAGATTGAGCGGGTCCGTCGAGATCTGGCGACGGCCGAGGACGATTTGCACAAGGCGACTGTTGAGATCGACAGACAGGCAATATCGTTGCAATCCAAGCAATCTGAGATCGAAGATCTCGTTTCCGCCAAGCGGGAGCTGGAGAATAGACTGACGGCTGAACGTCAGGATCGATTGACTATGTCGGAAAGGTTGACTGTGGCCCAGAAGGTTGGTTCTCTTTTCGGTCGTCTGATGAATTTCCCGTGTTTCATTGTACTGAACCGACCTTAATTTTCTAGAACGCCAAGGTAGCAGAGGCCGAAGCTGCTGCATGTCGCCAACGAGTTGAAGATCTTGAGAAACGGCTGATAGACGATCGACGGTCACTCTCTACCAGTCAGCGGCAAGACGCAGGTCGCCGGGATAGTATTGAGGTCCTGCAACTCGTGCTTGGTCGTCTCAACAAGATGGTTGGGGCGAACGATACCGATACTCCTCATACCGTATCGGCTGTCAAGGACAAGCTTTTGCTGCGCCTGCGACAACTTCAGCAGGCTCATTCCGATGCGGAGCGAAATATCAAGAGCGTGGAGAATCAATTTGAGCACCAGTTGAGGTAAGTGCCACCGAAAGTGATGGATGACGAGAGCAGCATTCATCGCAGACTAAATCAATTTGTACTTCTTAGTGCCATGACCAGGGAGCTCGACGGTAAGAAGCGACAACTCGACACTCTGGAGAATTCGGTCAACAAGATGGTCAACACCAAACTTTCATGGAAGGCGATGCTCGAGCGAAAGGAAGAAGAGCTGATAGATGCCAAGAGGCGTCACGGTGACTTGAACGCAGAGCTCTCAACAGTCAAGTACTCCAACTCGAGTGACTCTGAAATCAGATCTTTGACCGCTCGAGCAACTTCCGCTGAAAAGCGAGTAACGACGCTCTCGAATCAACTAGCAGCATTGCAAGCTCAGGTCGCCGAACAAGAGGGCAAGCATGCGGATGCGACCAGCAAATGGGAGGACCGCGTCAAAGAGTTTGAGAAGAGATTGAAAGCCGCGAATGAAAAGGTCAAGGCGGAGAAGCAAGGTGGCAAGGAGAGAGCTCGACAGTTGGAAGAAACGGTCAGGTGAGTTTGCACGTTACATTTTGATCATTACCTCTATATGTAAGATCGAATTGCTGAACAGCAAATCCTTCACAGATCCCTGCAAGACCAGGTCAGGCAAACGAAATCACGAAACGATAAGTTGCAGAGCATCTTGTCGGCTGCCACTATGCGAAAGGACGATTCAGACGCCCTGTGAACATTCCACATCTCTTTTCATTCTTCATTTGGATTAGTTTATTCTTCGATCCCCTCCATGAGCGTGTTTTAGGGCCCTTTCCTTCGGCTATTATTCTATTTATTTTGCTTGTAAACGATGTACACAAGTTATGGAGTCGGAACGTACATCGCGCATTTCTATTTGATGACCAGCCAAATACCCTGGACCGCACGGAGACAAATGAAGTCGGGGATGGAGAATCTTGAAAAAATACCCATGACCGATTGACTCATCCTGAACGGCGATTACTCATGCCCAGTGCAACATTCTCCTGTGACCCCAGTCCCTCTTGGCGGGCAGAGACAGAGGCGCAATCCGTTCCCGCGCGGCCTTTTACGATCAGATAGGGTCCCCGCTTATCAGAAGTTGGTTATTTCAAACCCATTTCCATCATGTCGATCATCAACCGATGAAGGTTCTTGCTGTAGAAGTAATTGCCATATCAAAACCCTTGAAAACCTGTGGACCCGGCCAAACAACTTTTATACCACTAGCAAAGGCAATATACTGCCGCAACATGGCCTCGACTGCCATGCGACATAGCGAAAGCGGGCCGACAACCTCGTCGGTTGAGGCCGAGTTCGTTTCCTCCTCACCCAATTCCATCAACTTGTCAAACCTTCCTCATGAAATATTGACTCTCATAGCCTACCACCTCACCACTTCGACTCCCATCCCATCACCGATCTCTGATATCCGCTCCATACTTCTGACCAATCGCGCGATATATAGCCATCTATCGACCACTGCGAATCCACAACTGTACGCTCAGATTTATGATGTGAAGTTTGACGCCTCCGCCGTTCTGCGCCGCTCAAAATATCTGTCGAAAGCTGATCGAAATGCGCTGGCAAGCTCCAGCGGGAAGTCCTCTCGTCTACCATCTCAAGTGGGATCGCCAAATTCTGCACTTCGGAATAATGTTTCCGCATCTCCAAGTGTGCCTCCGGTGCGGGCACAAGTGGACGTGACGAGCACATCACTGTGCTCAGAGTTGATCCATAGATACGAAATGCTACAGAGGCTGAAGATGGCGGTCCAGCTGAGAAAGAGCGACTATTTGACTGAGGACGACGTATGGGTGATCTACTTTATGCTTTTGGAGAACGGTACGTACATGCTTTTATTTTGCGTCGGTCATGTGCGAGACTGATTAATCAGAATGTCCTTGTTTCTTGTCTCACTACAGATGGCAAGAATATCCAACATCTCATCTCGCCGGAGTCGGGGAAACCACTGCTAAACTACATCCGGCTGTACCACGAGCAAGATCTGGTCTACGAAGCAACACAACCCGGATTTCCTTCGATGAGCTTGAAGCGAACATTGATGATCTGGGTGATTTGGTTGTTAACGACCAGAGAAACGATCGAGGATGAAGGGATGGAGCAGCTGGAAGAGTTCCTCTTCGTCCTTCGACCTTATGTCTTTGCCGTGAAGCAATTCGATCTATTCTTTGCACCCTGGACCCTTTCTCAACTTCCTGCACTTTCCGAGCCAGCAGAGGAGCCCGATCAGCAAGACAATAGCGATACTGGCCCTCAAGCCGGCCGCACTGGCGGTTCTCGTCTCCCCATGAATCCGTACATGGCCAACCTCTCACCCAGAACTCGGTCTCGTACAGTCACTTACTACGGTCAGCAGATCCATTTATCACCACCGATCCTCAGTCACGCAAGCATCCTTAACTTTTTCGCGAGAATAGATAACTCCATGGGCGTCTCCAGATTTGGTCTCATGGAGGGACTTCAAAACCCAGCTATACCGGGAAATCACCAGCTGATCCTGTTGCAACCCAGAGTTAATTCTCGGCAGGTCGCTTACACCTCGATCTCGAATTCGACTGCACACGATTTGGATTTCAAGAGATTAGTACAATGCTCAGATGCGACGAGGTCAACGGGACTAAACCTTTGTGATTGGCTGGGAAGATTCGAAGGGTGCTGGGAGGGGAACTTTGTGAGTCTCTCTGAAGCAAACTGGAAGCGCTTGCACTGACTCGCCTCTTATGGACATAGTGCTTCTTCGATTTTGACGCATTTCGGAGCATGCTCTCTGGAGAAGCCGGCTCACTCTATGAAGGTCAATTCGGCGAACAAGCTCAAGTCTGGCGCTTATTCGAGGTTGTGGCACGTCGTCGGGAACAAGCAGAATCAGGCTCGAGCTTGAACGCTGGGTTCCCCGAAGGAACATCTGCCTTTGACCAAGTGCTTGAGACGCAGGCCATCCCGAAGAACCATCAGACCTCCACGGCTGCCGCGGTTGTCAACCTACTTGATCAATCCTCAGAGCGGTCGAGAGCAATGCTTTTAATGCCGGGCCTAAGGGAAAAAGATATCCTATCCGCAGAAGAGATAGAGGCGATAAAGAAGGATGGGACGGATGAAGACTTGGAGCTATACATCGTTGGCACCGGTCATTCGGCATTTGGAGAGTTTGTGCTCCGAGGACGTGTTAGACTGTGGGACGGCCTGATCAGTCTTGTCAAGGAGTATTCACCGGATGGAAGAGGTAGATGGCTCTATCGTGGGTACGTCCTGGGTGGCAATGTTTTCGTGGGCCGGTGGCGGGATTGCGTGACCCCTGCCGACTACATTGGATATGAAGGTAAGTGGCCAGTGGCACTCATGTTGTGATATGGTATAGACTAATTCCTCCCTGATTCTCTTATAGGTACATTTACCCTGAGTCAGCGTGTCGAGGAGGCTTGAAATGTTTAAACCAGGCAAGGGTCTGTTATTGTAACTCAAAAGCATCATGTACATCACATGCATCTCATAGTTGTATCATATCAATGCCTTCTGCGCCTCTTCTTGCCACCACCCGTCTTCTCCCCGTCCTCACCATTACCCAACTTTCGCTTCACACTTTCGGCAAGTTCCTTCAGCGCCGCAGACTCATCCACTGGATTATTGTTTGGTCGAATTGGAGCTCGTGCCTTATCTCCCGTCTCCTGGCGGCGACGGTTTCGCTCCTGCAAAAGATCTGTCATGCCCTTCGTCTTGACGAAAGCAGGGTTCGAAGGATCGATCGCAAATGCCGGCTCATCGTGGATGGCCTTGAATCGGGGGTCGGCCACATCGACCTTGAACCCTTCGTCGCCGAGTTCGACTTCTCTCTCGTCGGCATACTTAGACTTTCGAGTTCGCTTTCTCTTCTTTTTGCCAGCGTCTTTCTCCGCCTTGAGGATGTCTTGAAGTGAGAAATGCTTGGCGTCGTCGACTGGGATCGGAGGAGTGACATCCTTCTTGCTCTTGCCAATGGCCTTTGCCGGGAGTGCAGCCTCCTCTTCCTCCTCTTCACCGCCGAAAAAGTCGTCCTCTGCTTCCGCTGGCTGATCTTCCTTCATCTTGTACTTGAGCTCCTTCTTCTCCTTCTTTCGAGCCAGCTTCTCCTTCATTCGGCGTTGGTATTTCTCAAGCGTGGTTAGGTCTCGGTCGGCGTCATCATTGTCGAAGCTGGTTTTGGACAGACCGGGAGTGAAGGTGATCTCCATCTCACCACCACCGCCTTCTTCATCACTGTTCATGTCAGGAGGTGGTCTCTTGCTACCCCAGACATCTTCGACATCGTCTCCACCGCCGAGCAACAGCGCCCGGAGACGCTCGGTACGATCCTTGATTTCTTTCTTCGTGCTCTTCTTCGATCTGCTTTCTCCATCGGATTCCTCATCCGAAGAACTCGCCAAATACGCCTTGAAATCCTGCTCCTCGATTTCTTGCTTCGTCAGAGGTCTCCGTAGGAGCTTGGTTCGGTTTGGATCATCTTGGTCCCATGTGAGGGTGACCTTGGAATGTCTCAAAGCATCGGTAACAAAGTCGTTGCCCTTATATCCCTTTTCGTCCTCAGTAGCTTCATCTTCGTAATCTTCGTCAAGCTCCATATCGTCGGGCACGTAACTAAGATCGAAAACATTGGCAGTTCTCTCAAACTCAGTGCCGTTACATTCTCGGAAGACGTAAGAAGCCGCTGAAGTTGTAGAGAAAGTGGCGACGGCGTAGTAGTACCGAAGTCGCTCCAGTTGGTAAGTTCGCAGCTTGTCCATGTTGACCTCTGCGCCTCCATTGAGGTCCGAGTCGTCGGATTCGAAGCCATCTTCCTCAGATAACTCGCCATCAAGAGAGTCCCTGTCTTCCTCTTCCCCCTCCTCATGGTCATTGAAGTCTTGTTCGAAGTCTTCCAAGTCGGCAGCCTCCTCTTCGTCTTCTCCTAAATCCTCCTCGTCGAAATCGTCAGAGTTTTCAGTCTCAACTTCAGACTCGGTTGCCGCCCTTCTCTTTTGCTGCTTCCCACGCTTAGCTTTACGCTGATCAATACGTCCACCAACGAGCACTGCCTCTCTGCCTTTGCTCTTTCCATTTCGGTCGTCGTCGATGTTCTTGTTCTTCTTCAAACCACCAAACACCTCAGACGCTGGTCCTTCTTGTTCCTCCTTGGCCATCCGCTCCTTTCCAAACTCAGAAGGGTAGATGCGGACGCTTAGCAGCTCGCCCATCGGAAGAATACCATCCTCCTCCGTCTTCGATGTTTTGGAGGAGCTTGATTCACCGGCAGAAGCCTTCGCTCGAGCTGCGAGTGCCTTTTGTTTCCTGATGAATGCAGGATCCTTGGCAGTTGCAAGGATGGACGTGAAAACGGTGTATAGGTCGATGGCGCGCATGTGGTCCCAATCGAGGTTGACGATTGCGATCCTCTTGGTCGGGTCAATGAGCGATGCTTCTTCCTCGGCGAGTCGAGCAGCTTCCTGTGCAGCCAGCTCTTCTTCGTCAACGAAGACCGACCGAGACTTGCTTTTGGTCTTTTTCTTTGTCAGTTTTAAATCGGTCTTGACTTCGGCATCAGAGTCTTCGTCGAGGTCGATCTTGAGATGATCACCGTCATCATCTTCATACTCATCCTCTCCGTCTTCGGAGTCTTCGTCCTCACTATCAGTCAGATCCATCCCCGGGATGCCCTTTCTCCTGCGCTTGTCGATGTCCTCGATCAAAACCTCTTGGTCATCGTCATCCGACGATCCTGCCTCCTCCTCATCTGAATCGTCTTCATCTCCAGAGGACTCCAAAACTCCTTCTCCTCTCGCGTAATCGACGAATCCTCCGGCGGACTTCTCTACACCACTTTCTTTGGTGGCATCATCATCTTCTCCTTCTCTTTCAGGCGACTGAGACTTCAACCGATAAAAGTGCTTCAATTGATCGGATTTGTGACTGTTCGTCAACGGTCTTCCAAATTTATCGATCTTTTTGCCCTTCTTCAGTGAGTCACCGAAGTCACCAGTACCTGCCAGGACATCAGCGAAACGGTCGTCGATCTCGACTTTGAGCTGCTTCTGCTTCGGACGTCGGAAACGGGGATCCGTGGCTAGACGTGAGAATCTTTCGTCCATCTTAGTGGTGATGGGTGACTGGTGCTTTGGGTGATGTGGGAGTATGGAACAGAAGATCCAGATCTGTCCTAGCAGAATCTTGAGAAAACGCAGCTGTTTATTTGATGCTGGGGAAGCGATCCGTATTTGATCTAAGTCTGCTTTAGTGGCAAGCTTAGGCTATTGAGGAGACGACTGACTAGCCCGGGTGCCCATTTTTTTGTGCGACTTGCGGCACGTGACGATGTACGGCGAGTTGAATGAAATGTGATTATTCTATATATATTTTTCCCTTTTTGGTTAATGTATTCTTTGGGTGTCGTCTTTTAAGGCTTCCCGACTCCTCATTTCGAGCAGCATCCCCTTTTCACGTGTATGTTGAAACAGGGGACAGTTGCGTGGGGACCCCGCATCAGGAGGGCTCGACCGCACGTCGAATCGCTACCGCTGGATGTAGATCCGAGACTGACGCCGTCATGCTCCTTTCACCCTCATCCATTCCTCATCCTTGATAGAAGTTTACTAAAGAGAGGATCAGACCAGCAGAAAAAAATCATGCAGATCAATTTGGAACACTGGCATCATCTGATGAACAATCCGAAACCATGTCTAGCATAGAATAGGTTTGAGGAAGGACCAGTCCCCTCAATCCTTAAAACCCCCATTCCGAATTCGCCCAAAATGCCCCTTTCTTCTCCTATACCTTCTCTCGACTCGAGGAGGTCGACTCCATCGCGCAGGAAGAGACCTGAAGAAAAATCCGCCAGTGATGCCAACGATAGTCAAAGGAACGATGGCTTGAACGAGGACAATAGCTTCTCCTGTGAATCTCCCAGTCAGTCGGAGGCGGGACATGTGATCCAGGACCCACTCACAGCTGGATCAAGTTACTATTCTTTGGATCGGGCAAATCAAGAGAAGATCACAGGAGAAAGAAGTGGGACGTTGGGGACCTTGCCACGTGCCTCAAACGATACGGAGATGGATACGCGCGAAATCTTGTTATCACCTATACAAGGGTCAATTTCGGGTTCTCCATCTCACTCTTACACTGCTGCACAGACATCTGCTCATACTCAACCAAATAGTCCATCGAGAGAAACGCACATTCTAGCATCTTTGAGCGCCGCGGACAGAAATCCCACTCCAAATATACCTACAAATCGAAAGCGAGGGAAATTGCAGGCGGGTATCGAACCTGCAATGGCTCAAGATAACGATGCCTCGGGCAACACTGACGCAAGGGGGGAGGATTTGGCTGAGGGCTTTCATTCGCAAGGTTGGCATCGGAATCAATCGAGAGGAAAGGAGCACTCGCTGGCGAGTGACGTCCCGGGTTTATTCCCAGCTGATATTGCTAGGGGGAAGCTGCTGGCAGCCGAGGACGAGGAGGGGGATTCAAAGAGGGGGGTCGGTTGGGAGGCCTTTGATACTCAGGAGCGGCTGTGGAGAGGAAGAGATGAAGGAGGCGAGCAAGAAATCGAAGACAGGGGCTCCGATAGTGATCTCGAGGCAGGAGGAAGGAAACGGGGACTCGAAAGCACGCTCGACCGAATCGGCTTTGGACCTTATCAATGGCGGCTTTTATTTCTTTGCGGTCTAGGTTGGATGTCAGACAACGCAACCCTCCAATGTGTTGCCATCATTCTGCCGCGCGTTCAACGTCACTATAATCTCTCATCTACAGCCGCTTCTATGCTCTCTGCATCGACGATGTCGGGGATGTTCGTCGGTGCGATCACGTGGGGTTCCTTATCCGATATCCTGGGCCGCATCGTGCCATTTAACGCTACACTCTTCTTAACCGCCGTGTTCGGGATCATGGCTTCGCTTTCTTCCCGATTCGAGATGGTCTGCTTCTGGATGTTCTGGTTAGGAAGTGCAGTAGGGGGGAGTATGCCAACAGATGGGACGTTGTTTCTTGAAAACCTTCCCCAGAGCAAGCAGTACCTCCTCACGCTGTTGTCTGTCTTCTTCTCATTTGGAGCCGTCCTCAGCGCTGTCATCGGGTACTTGGTACTTCCTGGTGCCTCTTGTACAGGCAATGGAGAGTCCAGTCCTTGCATCATCGAGAATGGGGACAACGACGGGTGGAAGAGGATGCTGTTTATCCTCGGATTAGTTGTGAGTGGAAAAGATGAATTTTCTTGCGCAGAATATGAGGTTGGGCAAAACAGAGCCTCCCCCCCCCCCTCCCATGCCTTTTCCGGTCGGAAGCTTGTTGATGCCATATCCCTTATTCTTTTCCCTAAGAACCTGGTTATGTTCTTGGCACGATTCTTTCTCTTTCGCCTCCACGAGTCCCCTCGGTTCCTGGTCGCAAAACAAAGACCCGAAGAGGCTGCAGTAGTTCTTCGTCGGATCGCATCTTTCAACGCTGCCCGAGTCTCAATCGACACCGACGACGTGGGCGAACACTCTGAATTTCAGCCAACACTCGGGAAAGATGAGTCAGCGGAGACTTCAGGACCGAAGAACGAAAGCCTCCTCTCGAACGAAACTGAGTATCCTAGGCGATTTTTCCCTCCGTTTGCCCCTCAGCGAACAAACAGTGATACTCCGATCTCGTCTGGGGCAAACTCGGTGCGATACGATGGATCGCCGATAGGGGAGGACGGACCGTCGATCGTGCGAATATCGACGACACCAACGGCAACGACAGCGACACCGAGCAGTCGTAGGATCAATCATAAACATTCCCCCGTTCGTTTCTCGTCACAAGCTCCTCTTCTAGGCACCGGACCTGATGGCCACAAAGAGGATGCGGATATGGACGCGGATGGGGATGGGCATGAAGATGAAGGGGACGATGAAGATGCCGCAGCGATAGCAGCGATGACAGGGGTCACAAGATCCGGATCAGCTTCAGCATTCAAGGCATGGAAAGAAAAGATCGAGATGTTGTTTACGCCGAGGTGGCGAAAGACGACGATGTTGATGTGGTTGATCTGGGGGTTGATGAGTTTAGGTCCGTACCACGCTCATTCCGACTTTTTTTTTCTTTTCTTTTTCCATTCTCATGTTACGTTCATAGGTTGGACACTAATCTTAACAAGTTTTTTTGGTTTTCTTTTCACAGCATATGGAATGTGGGTGCAAATTATCCGGGTATAGAAACCCGAAAAACCCGGCATTCAACGCTGACGTATGAATAACTTACTGTAGGTTCAATACATGGCTTCCGACTGTATTTGAGCAACGGTCGAATGAGAAAAAGGGACAGGGGTCGGAGTCAACAAAAGATCCAGTCCAGGCTGCCCTGTCCGAGATGCTCTTGTGAGTCATTGTGAACCCCCCTCCCGTGCAGCAGCACTCCGCACCCAGTAGCTCACTCAGCCCCTGCCACCTTGTGTTCGGACAGTTACTCCATTGCGGGTTGCCCCGGCTCACTCATCGGCGCCTACTCGATCGAGTCTTCTCTAGGCCGCAAACAAAGTCTGGCGCTATTCACCATCTTGACCGCCCTCGCCATGTTCGCCTTTATACTCGTAAAATCCGACTGGGCAGTCACACTCAGTGCGATGATGATCAGTGGATCAGGGACGGCGATGTATGCTGTATTATGTGAGTCCGCTCGGTGTCATCGCCACTGGCCATTCATGCCAAAAGAGAAACTCCAGAAGTCTCAAACATCATCTTGTCCCTTGTATCTACTGCTTTCTAAAACGACCAGATGGAATCACCCCCGAAGCGTTCGACATCATCATCCGGGGGACAGGTAGCGGCACATCTGCTGCCATGAGTCGCCTCACAGGGATCCTCGCACCCGTATTGGCCGGGGTGTTATTGTCCATTTCTCCCACGTTACCTTTAGCGACATCCGCGATTTTGTTCGCTATTACAGCGATATGTGCTCTTGGGCTACCCGTCAGTAAAACAGCAGCAGCAGCAGCAACATCACGATGAACATCTCGAGGTAAACAATGGATGGAGACTGAGGGAAGCACGACTAGCGACCATCGGTCCCTTGGCTTTGGTGCTACATCAAACGAACGGAAGAAACAAACCATTTGCTCAGAACTGCATAGCACTTGATTACTTTTTTTTTTCTACAGAGCTGTGACTATGTGGTAAGAACGTGAATGATCAGCCATGTACCGCAGATCCGGTGACAGGTATAGAAACTGTTACGCTGCTCTACTTGGTTCTGGGATGATACCTTATCCAATCTCTTTCTGGATGGGTGACGCCTCGAGGACCCGCTCCCGCTACTGTCCAAATATCTGCGACTGTATACGACACCGTCTCGCCTGATGTTTGGGAGGAGTTGGATCATTCAGTGTGTAGCCTAACCTGAAACATAGCACCTCGGAGGAAGTCAAGGCCGTCAACAACGATGCGAGGGTAACAGATGTGAATAGTCAAAAAAGGCCGCAGCAACTGCTGCTTCGGGCGCGTCTCGTCGATTATAATTATTACGTAAGGAGAGGTCGGCCCACTGAGAGCGAATGTCAACCAAAGTCGCGCGGGATGACAGGAGTGAGAGTGGGATATCCCTATCCCCCGGCCCCCCTCTCTCTTCTACAGAAATGTATATGCCTACAGTCTACATAGCTTCTTGGTGTCTATCATATTCGCATTTATTATATGACGTGGACCTCACCATACTCACCCTCTCTCTTGCGAATTCTGTCAAAGCTGGAAAAGGCAGACTCCAGGTCACTCATACCGCCCCCACAAACCGATAACCAATCCCTTTCCACCTCTCCACCATGTCCCTTTTCGCCGGGACAAGCTTCATGGCGACGAGGAAGGAGGACAACGATACGGATAAGGAGGTAGTAAAGGATGTCGACAATGCATCTAGCTCTCAGATCAAATCGTCCACCTCTGCCGCAAACCCCGGTCAATCACAATCAAACAGAACAAATACCCTCCTTAAACCCCCTGCTGGCAACGCTACCGGTGGTGCCGCCCCGGCCAATTGGTCTGCCTCTCTTCGATTCGCGCCGAATGTATCTCGAAAGCAGTCGAAGCCGGGAGTTTCATTAACGGGAACAGTGACAACTTCCTTGAGTCGGCCGACGGCTGCTGCTGCTGCACCGAGTGGCTTCGTCCCTTCCGGATTCAAGCCTACGGTAACCAGCACGGCAGCGACCTTGTCGACGTTCACCGCTGCACCTGTCTTATTATCTTCTTCTTCTGTTTCAAGGGAGAGCAACAACAACATTCACTCTGGCTTCAAGGCTCCATCTATGACGCTTGATACAGCCACAAACAGAGCTTTTAACACCCACAACAACGCGCAAGGAAACCAAAAACGGCGCAAGAAGAGCAAAAATCATCCCTCCTCCCTCCTCACTCACCCTATCCACATTTTTTCTCCTGATGAACCCTATAATCCAACAAAACCGAATGATTTGGATGAGTATCGGGATTATCGAAAGGCAAAGAGGGCGGAAAGACGTGCAAGGCGGGCGGAAGAGGAGGAGGAGAGTAAGAGGCGGGGGGCGGGGAGAAAAGGTGGGCCCGAGAGTGAGAGTAGTTATTATTCGGACGATGACGAAGAAGATGATAGGTATGAAGAGGCACCGAGGAGAGATGGTGAGTTGACTGGAGTTATTCAAAGTTCAAGAAAATCACAGTTTCTTGTAGACTAATTCCAATTATCTCCTCTTTCTATATCTTTCGCGGGGACTCATTACAGCTCCAAGAGCATTCGCGCCTCCTAGCTCTCTTTACGGATCTTCCATTGTGCCTTCTGCACCTCCGCAACAACAACCCCAATCCGGTCCACCACCGCCAGCACAAGCCTCGTTCTCTCCCTCGATAGCGCCACCATCATCAGGAACGACGGCAACGGGATTCCAGCTGCCCGAACATCGTCCGACTGCCCTAGATGGTGAAGAAGCATATGCACGACGGATCGCAATGTCTGCACAGACGGCGGACGAGGCTTATGCGAGGCGTGTTGCCCTGTCATCCGGCATGGCAGCTCCAGCTCCAGTTTCAGTTGCTTACCCATC
The DNA here is from genome assembly GCA_025758705.1 of Goffeauzyma gilvescens. Classification (NCBI taxonomy): domain Eukaryota; kingdom Fungi; phylum Basidiomycota; class Tremellomycetes; order Filobasidiales; family Filobasidiaceae; genus Goffeauzyma; species Goffeauzyma gilvescens. The sequence continues at coordinate 16,411 of JANGFI010001872.1, read as the reverse complement.
ATCGACACCGTCAGTCGTTCCACCACAGCCATACAATACGTCAACGGCTAGTAAACCACAACAGCAAACACAGTCACAGGAACCGTCAAGATCATATCCATCCTTCGTTCCGGCTTCATCAAGCGCGTTTCCCGAATCCGCATCGTCCTCTGCTTCTGCGTCTCCAGCCATCCCAGCAGATTTCCAGAAGAAGCTCGAGGAGCGAAAGAAAGCGGCAGCAGCGATCGCTGCGAGACTAGCTGCTCTCAACGCGTACCAAGGGCCCGTGATCAACACTCCGGCGGTGGACAAAGATAAGGAAGAGGAAACTGCGGACGGGGATATCGTGGACGTCGACCCAGATGATCTGTTGGCTACGTTGGCGAGAGAGGTAGAACAAGAAGCGACGTCAACGTTTGCCGAGAAGAGTGAGTTTCTATTTCAATCCCTTTTTATCCCGTCCTCTTCTTTTGTGTGTTTACTGTGTTTTAATCTTGATGCTCCGCATGCAATGTCATGTGTTTTGTCGGCAATGCCTTGTATTGATCATATGCTTCTCCTTCCAATCCCCTTTACCCCACTCCCCCTCATCATTCTCCCCACTTGCCCAGTGATGCGAAAGTGGGGCCACAAGGAAGGTCAAGGTCTCGGTTCCCGAGGCGACGGAATCGTGCACGCTCTATCCGCCGAGCATACCCGGAAACCGCAACACCAACAGTCCACACCTTCCTCGATGGGACGACTCATCAACAAAAACGAAAACGAGCGAGCGAAAGCAGATCTTGAACGATACGGCGAGCCAAGTGAAGTCATCTGTCTTCAGAATATGGTCGCCTCACCCGAAGATGTCGACGACGAATTGGCAGACGAGATTGCGGAAGAATGTACAAAGAATGGCGTGGTGGAGAAGGTCGTGATTCACATCGTGCAACCACCGCCTGTTCATCCTTCTCATCAGATTCGCATCTTTGTTCAGTTTAGCGGTCTTGCGGGAGCGTGGAAAACGGTGAAGGATATGGATGGCAGGTTCTTTGGTGGAAGGGAGGTTCGGGCAACGTATTTCCCGGTCATCAAGTTCGTCAGAGGAGAACGAGATGGTCCAGTACTATAGATGAAGAGATGGTCCAATACTATAAATGACGAGATGGTCCAATACTGTCCAACGCGGTTGCATATGTGGGTGCACGTCGCAATTACAACTCTCCAATACCCCTCAGCCCAATATCAGATGCGATCTTGGATTCCTTACCACTACTCCAAAAAGACGGAGGCGATAATCTAGATGAGGAGCTTAGCATCGACTTGAGTCCTCCTTTTTTCTTTGGCCCTTCTTCATCGTCTATCCATCTGCATGCCTTGCATTCTCGGTCAAGGACGATCTTCACACCTGACCAACTGAATCTTGCGATCGACGGATAACCAAAGATCGGATTCAAAGCAGCCTTAAGGTAGGCGACGGTTTTGGGATCTGATTTCGTTGTGTAAATAGGGAGAAGGGGAGATCAGAGCGAATTAGTTACCGCAATTCAGGTTCCAGGTATAGATGGAGCCCAACTCACCTCCAGGATACCCGCTACCCCGTTCCTCGACCTCCTCGGCAATAATCGCCACTTCCTCATCCTCTTCTCCCTCTCCTTTCACCACCGCTCCTTCTTCCGCTCCTTCCTCGACCTTTGCCTTTTTCCTTCCTGCTGCAGAGCCTATCGCCTTCTTCCTCTTCCTGGCAGCCATCGATGAGGAGCCATCAGCAGGTGCCGATCTGAGGCAGCATGCAGGGAGAGTATTTCCTTCTGGATGAAGCCAAAACTCCACCAGTCGGTCACGAGTTACTTTGGCAGCGATTGAGGCAGCTCCGACGATCTTGTAAGTGGCATCAGCCTTCTTCTCGACCGTGAATTCAATTTGGCTGCAAGGAGAGTGATCAGTCATGAGTCAAGGAACAGGGAAAGTTGCTCGCAAGGAGGTTAGGGTGGGAAGAGAGAGAGAGGGAGAGACTGCTTACGGGAATAGACCAGACAGTGCTGCCTTCCACTTTGTTGTGTCTCCCAGTGCATCAACATAGACCTCCTTCAACCTTACTCCCCTTGCTAATGTGTGACGAATTAAGCCGATCGTGGATTCCTGGTAAACGATTGATGTCAGACCCGCCAGCACTCATCATGAAAGACACCTCGACCGGACACTCACCTCAGCTTGCCTATTCAGATTGAACGGAATCTTCTTCAGCATATCCTTGGAGATATCTTGTGGTGCAATCACGCCTGTGGAGTAACAAAGCTCGGGATGTTTTGAGAAATTGGCCTGCAAAGAAATAATTAGCGGCGGCTCATACCCATCGGGCTACTGTGATGGACTCACCCAAAGTGCATCTCGAATTTCATGAGTCAAAGCCTTAGAGTCTGCGAGAAAGACAACAGCAGCGATCAGAAGAGGGCTGTTCAGCAAACCAGATGGACAGGACTAACCATCAAATCCTAACCCTTGCAGGGTATCTTTGAAGCTCATCGGACAATAAGCAGCACCATATACCATCGGGCCTGAGACGCAAGCACGCAGGACTCAATGGTTAGGTACTCGTGCAGTTACAGTTGGTCAGTAATGAGGCACATACCGAGAACAGCTATGAACAAAACCGGAATAGTGGTCAGCATCAAATCCAAAATCCGATCTAGTATCGACACAGGCACAACTCACGACCACGACCAGCCTCGTCAATACCCATCATCCAGTATTCATCTTCTTGGTCCTCATCGTTAGCTTTGGCAACGAACCCTTCCGGCAGAGGTGAGTTGTATTGGTATGAGTCTACCAATGCGGTACACGGTTTCGGTTCAACAGGGTCCGACAACATGTTGTGAGGATTTGAGGATACTCCGTTAATCTACGACCCAGTTTGGATGTATCTGATTGTAATGTTTGGAAGTGACTTGAGGAGAAGTATGTTGAGGTGTCAGAAGGAGGTCAGGCGATGCAAAGAGAGCCTCCGTCAGTCGAAGAAATGTTGTTCTGGAACGGTAGCTTCTGAGATGTGAATTCAACAGTGTACGTAGAAGTCTACTCGGCGTTGAGACATTCAGGCGCGAATGACGTCTGCAATGTAGGCAGAGTCTAGAATTGATGGTATTCAGGGTAAGAAGTGCTACTCCGAGATGGTTCTCGTCTTATGGAGCACTCAGTATCGCAGGGTTACATGATTAATTATTGCCGATAGTGTCTGAGCCTGTCTTCTTTCTTTCGCGACGCGAGCCCTCGACGCGTTCTGCTAAATGCGCGAGTTTGGGGTTCCGGAATTACGCGTTACTAGATGGGCAAAGCGAGAAATCGCTAGAGTGTAGAGCAGTTGATTTATATAGCGTGCTCTGCTGGTGTCATGCATGCAGATGGGTCATGAACTTTTGAGTGGTTGGGTGTCGTAAATGAAAAGATTCTAGTATCAATACATGTGGTGTGTCCGATCGTTTCAAGGGCCAGCGGCTCTACTCTGTGCCCTTGGCCTACCCGCAGTCGTACTATTACCCCTCGGTCGTCCATTAGAAGAAGAGGATGATCCTTCTCCGTAAGCTTGCAACTCATTCTCGGTAGAGATGACAGCATATCCGAGGATTTGCTTCAAAGCACGCTCAAGCGTCCTCGTTCCCTTTCTAACGACGGTTCGAAGCATTTGGAAGGTGTAATAAACGGATGGGGTGGGTGCGAGAGGTGTAAGAGATTGGGTGGTAGGGGACACGGGCGGGATTTGCATTCCGTTCTCCATGGTAGGTGGGGGACCACCTAAACCCGGATTCGATCGAGACTTGAAGAGGACAGGTAGGAGACTTAGGCAACTGAGGACGACCATCTTGAAGATCAACCCCGGATCACGTAGAAGAGATGTGATGCTCTCTCCCCCTGTTCCTCCGTCGCCAATCCCAAGATTGGCTAAGATGTCTCCGACCGACGCAGTCACATAGCTCCAAGAAGCGCTCCCAGCAGCTGTAGTGATCACAAACGTCATCGGAGAAACTCCGACGACACCGCAAGCAACGTTCATCCCGGACCACGGGACGAGGCCCATGGCTCGCATGATGAGGAGTCTTCGCCAGACGCCTGGGCTGGATCCCCCTTCTTGGTATTGGTCGGTGTTGCCGGCTAGAGCGGATCTGACGAGTGCCAACGGTTTAGGGAAAATGAGTGCGATGAGTGGAGCAAGAGGTCGTGAGAGCATATAGGCGCCGAGCGAACCAAACGAGGTGATGATGGTGAGGAGGAACAGAGCAGGGATGGGTCGAAGAAGGGATCCAACGAGGATGTTGAGAACGACAGCCCCTGGGATGCTCCAAGAATGTTTCCACATGCCCGTCACGAGGAGTGCGGCGATAACATGCCACCAACCTGATCGGCTACCTGACATGTATCCTCTGATCTCAGACGAAAGCTGCTGCAGATCCGAGACTTTCTTCGGTAGTGAACGAAGTGAGTTGATGGGCAAGCTCGTGACGAGGGCGGCGACGAGTCCGAAGCTGAAGAGAAAGACAAGGCCCATGATGAGCAACGTCCAGGAGAGCTCGGAAACGACAGCTTTCAGGGCCACGTCCATTTTCACAGTGGTTCCCGGTTCGATCTCTATTCCACTCATCGAGACGGTGCTTGTACTTCTATTTCGGTTGCCTATTGATCTGTGTTGATGATGTGGGCTCGAGTTGGGTGATGTTCTCGATTTGTTATTGAGGCCGAGAAAAAAATTGCGAACGGAAGACAAATTCAGATTGGGGGTTGATCGTAGATGTGATGACTTGCCTCTTCCTGATAGAGAGACTGAGGATAATGCTGGTGTAGGCAGCGATCCATCTTGATATTCGGAACTGCTTCTTTGGAGGGAAAAGTAGGAATCCGAGGATGGCCTAGGAAGACCGTTCGTCGTCCTCTCACGATCCATCTCATACTGTACCGAGCCTTTTTCAGAGTCCTCGCTATCCGATGTAGACGGTCGCTTGCCCAATGAGATCCACGCTCGTCGCTTTCGCTCGGCACGTGTCTCCTCGGATTCTTGTTCAACATAAGGTATCTCGACGATTCCAAGGGCTTGTGCAGCATACGTCGCCGCAGCTTTCGAAACCCACCATGCGCCAGAGAGGACACCCCCGGCTGCAGCGGCAGTCGAGGGTTCTTGATTGAGTTCTGAGAAGTTGGTCAACGGTGTTTGGGTGGACGAAAGGCCAGAGCAGGCAGAAGGAGGGAGTTGGAGACTGGGTGGGTATAGATGGAACGGCGAAAGAGGAGGGCTGTCCGGGACGGCGACTGGCATATACCGAGTAGTTGTATGTGACCTCTGGACGGAAGGTCGGACCGAGGGCGGTGACTTGTAGGAGATCGAAGGGTGAAGAGCGGAAGGTAGAGGTGGAGGTGGAGGGAGGTTAAGATTGAGATTGACGAGCCCAAGAGAACTCGTGTTGGTGCTGTTATCTTCGTCGTCCGGGAGAGCCAGCTGGTGCATCAAGGGTGTTGATGTTCTCCTAGTCAGCCCTCGTCTCTTTCCTGTTCCTAAATTCCTCCTCGAATCACGCGATACCGATGATGCCTCGCCTGCTGCCACATCAACTTGCGTGTTCGGATACACCGAGATGGACCTTGACATCGGTCGATTTCCACTTCCATTTCTCGCGTTCTTCTCCCTCGCACCAGTCGGAGTTGTGGTCAAGGTTGCATTTGAGTTCAGTGTCGGCGAATCGTCCTCGTCCTCCTCATGTAAGGTCAAGGGGTGTAGTTTGATAGATGGTGTTACTGGTCGAAGGGGTGATGATCCCATGCCCACTGGCTGAGTAGCCATCAATATCGAGCTAGCAGAGGCCATCGCATCTGCATTAAGACCGAAAGCCGACACTGATGTCGATGGCAATGGTGATCCTGACGTGTGCGTTAGAGTTCGCGCCCTCAATCTTGTTCGAGGCTGAGCAGACGTTCTTGGAGAGGGGGATGGACGAAGGGCCGGACTTGGACTCGTCCGTGATGCGTTGCTCGAAAACGAGTCGTGCGCGGCCCTAGAGGCGTTGAAGAAGGTAGAGAAGCTGGATTGGCGACTGAGGCTACCATTGGGGAATTCTTCTGATTGGGCGTTGTTGGCAGCGACGAGAATAGGACTCGGACTGGGACCGGGGATTGTGACGGGAACGACGGCTGGCACCTGGAAGGTGTCCTTATGGGCTGATGATCTACTCCGGAGTCTTCCTTTGCCGATAGCGCTCTCTCCCCTCCCTGCTGACGATACACTGTAACTTTGACTCTGACTTTGACTCTGACTCCTGGCTCTATTCCCGATCCGATCCTCACTTGAACTCGTCCCGGCGATCTCGGTTGAAGACGATGATGTGCCGTCGTCGATAATGGTGGTGGAGCGACTAAATCCCTTGGCGCCTTCCAAGCCGGACTGGGCGGCTGTGCTAGAAGACGACATCCTGGGTGAGCAACACAGAAGCGTCGGTTTTGATGTTGTATCCTCCGTAGCCTTATCCTCGTAATCGTCGGTGGAAGAGAGAGAAAGAGAAGGTCGGGCCGGTTCTCTTACGGTTCCAAGCGGAAGAGGAATTCGATGTGTCCCGGAAAGAAGGTTTGGGGAGCACAGCGAATGGGAAAAGGAAAGGAGGAACGTTGGGAGGGGGAAGGAGAAGTGGCAGAAGAGGAAAGATCGACCTCGGCTGCTCCTCACGGGATGGGGAAGCAGGGAGACGGGGACGGAGGGGCACGATTTCTGCCTCCTATCGGAAAGGCCAAACGTAGACTTTGAACCTTGAAACGTAGCGAGCGAACCGAGTCTGTGTGGACTGTTTCTGATCCCTTTGGAGTATTATTGATACGTGACAATTGTACGTTGTTTGTTTTCGACTGAGAGAGAAATCAAATTAATCAACCCCGCAATTTCTTCCCCCTCGCCATTGCCCCCTTTGCACGCGCGCATCGGTCAAACAATCTTACTCAACTCAGGGAGCGAGTTGAGAGAGGAAAGGCCGCCGGGGGCTGGGAGCGGGTGGAGGAGGCGCTTGCGTCTGCTACCCTGCCGTCTCTCTCTGTATCGCCCGCCCTGAATCTCAAAGGGGGGGTAAAGACGAAACCCGGCCAAATGGATTGCAATGCGGTGCAATGCGACGCTTCGCAACCCCATTCTCGCTCACTCGCCCGCCGACGCCCTCGCTGAGTCCGAGGCCGAGAACCATGTCGATGCACATAACGAACGAAGGGACACCACTACGGTGACATGAAACTGGCCGTTCTGGCTGTCACAATGCTGTACACCACATACAAGTTACAAAAGGATCCGCATTCCTTTTGCTTTCAAGGGCAATTGGGTGGGGACTTGGGGGACGGACCCGTGGGGAGCCCGACCCTTTGTGTGGGGTGGGGTGGATAGTGCTTCCTATCCCCTCCGTTTCAGTACTATTCTCACCTTGGTCCTTTCATTCGTTGGGGAGTGTCAAACGTATTTGCCCTACTTTGCCTGAACGAGTCGTTTCCCCTTTTCAGTCCGGCGGGCGGGCGGGCGGGCGGGCGCGTGATTCGGCACCCGTCAATCGTCCACTGTTATTTTTTTTACGTGGGTCTTTTGCTTTGGCGTTTGGAGAGGAGAGAGGGGGGCGGGCTGGAGGAACTGGATATCCAGTGATGGATAGACAAGGCGAAACAAGCGCCTCCCGATTATCCGCCAACGCAACGAAAATGCTTGCATGCTTCCTCATTTCTCCATACAGTCATTTTGCCGCGGACAGGGCCACGATGCACCCAAGCAATGACAGGCAGGGACGCTGACTAACCTGGCGGCTCTACTCTGCGAGATCCAGAGGTCTATCAAAGAAAGGGTGTCACGCGCGATGATGTGATGCGGCGGCTTTTGGTGGTGGAAAGGGGGGTTTGGGGGGGGGGGGGGGAGCAGATAATAATTGATCGATCGATCGAGCACTGACTGAATAACGAGATGTTGGATGAGGGAATACATGATGCCCTCAAGAGCGCCGTCAGACCAGCACGAAGTGGCGATAGCAAAAGCACGAGCGAAATGTATATAACTAACGCAAGAATTATCTAAGCGTGTGAAGAGATCAGACAAGGGTGAATCCCTTGGGTCACACTTCGTGGAAGGTATGACGATTATGCATCTGGTTGTGCGAAGATCGCATGTGGGTAAGTATCGCTTCGAAGCCAATCTGCTTTTCCCGAAGGTGGATGACTGAGATGATCAGACTGTAAGTCTTTTTCATTAAGGAGGAAAGTTCTACATTATCAGACGTTGCGTACTTCTTGAAATAGTAAAGTGCTACCGAACAAGTTGGGGGGGGGGGGGGTGAGGCATTCGGAAGTTTTGCGGTGGCGACTCCAACGCACGAAGCAGACCGTGGTTGAGATGATTGGCAGGGGGCATCAATCCAGCAGGTGAAGCTAGCAAGAACCCATTAATTCGTCGCATTTCATGAGTTTCAGCGGATCAAGATGGGAAGATCAAACTCAGCACAGACCTAGGGGAACAAAGTTGGCAAGCCGGAAACTCTCGAAATCGCTGGAGGACAACGGGGCAACATCGAGCTCATTGTGTGCCAGGAGATCCACTCGCGCCATTGTCACAGGAACAAGCTCTCGAACGTCAGTGGGATGTGTGAAACCTAGAAGAGGGCGTTGATTATGTGATGTCTGCTCCTGGTGATATGGAGGGTGATAACAGCTTAGGTTAGGGGTTATTCTTTTTACGAGTATCTTTACAATAATTATGTGATATAACGAGGGAGATGAGTGTCCATAAATCACCATCTACCTATCAAATACAACTCAACGCCCCAGAGTAGCCGTTTCGGACTATGGGTGTTTTGACATTAGCATATACATCGCTGCGGTTCAAACCTTGGAAATCATGGACAAACTCAAAGGGGATTCCAAAACGTTCCTGAAAATCAGAGTATCTATAGAGCAGGGAAGTTCTCCTTGTATGCCTCACCGTTGCGATGGGAGATAAAGTTTCTCATCCCGCTTTGGCCAGCGCTTGGCATACGTAGATTTCTTGACGACTGAGAGACGTCCATCTTCAGCTGTTGTTTTCATCCAAGCAACAAGCTCTGAACCCTCGCTTACATCTCCTCGTTCTTCGAGGGTTGCGCCAGGCGTCACCACTACACAGACCTTCTTAGACGGGTTTGGTAATAACGCGACCACATACATCCTTCCCCCCGAGCAAACAAATGAGAGACGTGTGACCGCGACCGAGTTGTTGATTGCCACTAGAAGGTGAAAGTCGATGACGTGTCAAACCCTCACTTCTCGAAATTCATGCCCTCATTTCAATAAAATGGTGTAAACAAACCCTCGGCACGTCAAAACGCGTTCGTCGCGATCATCCCAAGCTCTCCTCCCCCTGGGGCCGCCGGCGTAGTCTTCAAAACAGACAACTAGGACAATACCATGAAGACATCGACTGCTAATTCATGCAGTTGAATCGTCTTTGCCGGTTCCTTCATACCACAAGAGGGTATTCGAGGCGGTGGTCCCATCACTGTCCCGTCATACAACATCCGACACCATTTCTCGTCAATTCGTGTCCCAGAAGAAAACCGACCCAAAATGATGGCTCCAGCGTAGGTGGTTCGATACGTCACGCAAAAGCACAATCTCCGAGCACTCAAGACCGCGTTCTCATGGTTGAAGGTACCTCAGAACTACTGCCCATTGCTGAAGCATCTGCCACGAAGCCCTCGAGAGGGAAGTCGCGTCGAACTATACCACTCTCGGCGACACTCACTAGATTTGGACCTCGAAGGACACCCGATTACAAATTGGAAGAGCCAACAAGTCCAGAGTGGGCAGAGTTCTCAAGGCGCTTGGATTGCGAAACAGTTCAGCGAAAGCGAGAGTCATCAGGAAAAGAAGACAGAGCAAGCAAAGCTATCAGCATCGAAAGAATCAAGAAGTTTACCTACGATCCGCCATCCTCCTCAGATATATCTCGAGGGCTTTCGCTGTCCCCTCTTGCTGTCCGAAACCAACCCTTCATACCATCCCGAACTGCTGCCACGGACATTTGCGTCTCACCCTCAGTTGACGAAGAGTGTGGGTTTCACTTGGCAACCGGCCTCCAGCTACCACCTCCTTCCCGATATCGGTCTGAGACGGAAACTCCAAGTCCTCGGGGTCTAGGAATCATGAGTCCGGACAGGTACGGCGATGACCTCGAGTCGGAAGTTCGCGACCTTATGCGAATCAAAAACAAGGAACAAAAGGCATTCATGACTGGCCCTCGAGAACTGAAGCACAACATACCCCAGCCGTCTAGCAAATCTGATGCGAGCGACCGAGATGATGAAGACATTGCAATAATATCTGGCCTGCCAAGCGTTGTCACGAAAATCAAGAAGGGAAATGCGTTGGCTCTAATGAAACAAAAACGATCAAAACGGGCCGCCGAGGTCTCGACAATGCAAGACTGTCCAGCAGAAGGAAAAGAGAAAGAGCGGATGGGAATGGAAGAAGAGGCACCTGATTTGCGATCTAGTCTCAGTTGGTCTGAATCCCCGGACCAACGACACAGACAAGAAGTTGAATCTTGCGACAGGGAGGAATTTCTTGGCGACCAAGATCAAGGTCCAGCTCAAGATCAAATGACTGCACTCAAACATCGAGATGACTCCATGGCTGATTTCTGCAATGATAACGACCTTCAAACATCGTTAGCATCTACTTCCGAATCAAAGTTGGCTCAATTCATCGTCGATCTCACAGACGATCTTGACGAGCAAGATCCTTACGGCGTTGCGGAGATCGATCTCACGATCGTTAAGGATGAATTCACAGATAAGATCAATCCTGAAGTGGAAGCCTCTCAGATGTATGAGCTCCCTGAAGACTTTTGGGCGGAGGAAAACTTCATGGATTACGATGATGGAGATGGGATGCAAAATTGGGGTTTCGACGAGACGGAGGATGGCAGCGCCCAGACTGCCGGATCTACGGCCACCAAAGCACCCGGTAGGGATTTGGCGTCGGACGATCCCGTTCATCCGTTCAAGAAAATCAGTGATCTCGACGAAAATATCCAGGACTTCTTCGTCAATCACTGGAGGCGTGCAGAGATGGGAGGAGGCTCCATTGAACAGCAACAACAACGGTCTTCGGGCACTGCCAAGAGCAGCTCAGACCGGCGATTCACAACAGGGGGCGGTAAGAAGTGGACTGGTGGCGGGAGAGGACGAGGTGGATGGCGTCCAAGGGGCAGAGGAAGAAGTAGGGGTAGGGGAAAGTAAATCTGCAGCCAATGCAACGGGCAGGGGAACGACTGGTCAGCATTTCCCGTCGCACGACACTATCGCACGTCCGATTACAATTGTAAACAGTCATATTACGCGACGGGATGATCCAATGTAAACTGTATGATGGAATCGCATATTTGACGCACCGCGGAGGCCCCCCCACCCCCCAGCCAATTCGCCCTTCCTTTCGCACCGCCCCCACCCGTGTTCGTCATACTAGTGAACGGGGCGCGGGTGATTGACACGATTGGCAGCGTGAATGAATTCGAAGATGATTCTCGATCTATATCTACGTCTAAGATAATCTCTTCTTTCAGCCTCTAGTGAAGCGCTCATGATTGGACAGAGCCTCTTATTAATCTCATCAAACACTTGTCAATTATTGTTTTCCAGACATCCATAATGGACACCGCCTTCCGTAAAATCGACATCGACGCCCTCGAAGAGGATCACCTCCTTCCTTCCGACCTGTACGACCCTGACCCAAGAGGTCCCGATGGGGTCCTGGCTGATGCTAAGGCACGGAGTACCGAAGTGAGAGGGCTGGTTTCAAAGTGAGTCATTACGCGAAATCATTGTCTTTGCTGCATTAATTGTCTGACGAGTCTGGCGTATCCCAGGGGTGACACCGCTTCAGCGCTGGCCGTGATATTAACCGATTGCCCATATGGCGACGGAGTGGACGAAGCCAAGGTAAGTCTCTATGATGCCAAGCAGCTCGAATACATCCGGCTTATGATTTTCAATCCTGTAGAACCTCACCACCGCCGCGGTTATGCTCATTCTCAACTCTACCCGCTCGACCGAGATCACAAATCTACTCAAGAACTTGCCAGGGCCACAACAGGATCGACTGATGGCATACCTGTATAAGGGAATGGCGGGACTGGGAACAACAACTGACATCAGTGGATCCGTGTTGCTGAACTGGCACCAGATCGTGAGTCAGAGCATAGTGGACTTGAAGCAATGTGAATTCCCTCGGCTGACTGAATGTTATTTTCTTTTAGTTGACCGATGTTGCTGGTGTTGGATGCATCGTCAGAGTTATGACGGACCGACGAGTGGTTTAAATGGGCTAGGAGAGTTAAGAGCGTTGTAAAGGCGAAAATTCGGACTGGAAGTGACCGAATTTAGATACGTCGATTGAGAGGCCCTTTGCCACGACCTTCAGATCAGATAGTCAATATCATTGTCAATTATTTGGACTACAAGGGTCTGGAGAGGTCTATCAGATTGGTAGCGATGCATAATTTAAGACATCCAAAATGGTTTGTTGAGCTTTGGTATAGAAGGTATGCCTCGTCTGCGCCACAAAAGTATTTTCGGAACAGTAGGTCAAGAGTTGGCGATGTGAAAGGCCGGTCTGCCGTATACCTGGTGAAGCAGGTCGAGACTTAGATCCAATTATAGATAAATATCTGCGTCCACACGCCATTCAGGCCGACGTCTCTGACTGATCTGAATCCCGCGCAACACAAACCGCTATGCCTAGAGCTTCCTCATCGGACTGTTTTAAAACCAAAACCAACTGCCGAACTTGATGGACGTCCTCATGAGCATTTTTCCCGTCCTGCGGGAAGTTCTCCAACCCATGTTGGCATATCTGTGACACCACCTTGATCATGTACTCTGGCGACGGTTTCCATAGTGTGCCTGTCCTCAAGACTGTCATTGTATCCCTTGGAGGTGTCAGGGATTTCATCTCACCAGTTCAACATCAACAGCCGTTTATCTGTTTCGATTCGTCGACAATTTAGGGGTGGCTGTGGGACATTTCATATATGCTGATGATGTTGCAGGACCCTAGTATATCGTGCTCGACAACCCGGGGATCAATACAGTGAAAACAAAGGAAATGAAAAGATTCCAAACAAAAGTCCTTAAGTGATACATTACGAAGCGACAGGGCGAATCTAGACAATCGAACCCTAACGGTCACTACGCCATCTTCCATCTGACCAAACCGATCATTCCCAATCCAACTGCCGCTGTTAGGGCCATCACATCCCCATTGGCGAGCGATCTTCTGGCAGAGCTGACCGAACCGGAAGAAGTACTTCCTCCTCCTGTCCCACCATTGCCACCGCCTGCCTGCCCATTCGACGTCGAAAGGGCTGCCGGATCATACGTGGCGCTCCCTTTACCAACGACGGTGGTACCGTATGTCATGGTAGCTGCTTGTGATGGCGATGATTCGCTTTCAGCTTTGGTTGTGAAGAAAACGAGAGCAATGGACGGTGCATAGACGGGGATGGTACAAGTCTGGGCGTTGGTGTCACAGTTGATAGTGACGGTGTTTTCTGTTCCGAAAAGTCTTCCGTCGGAAGCGAATGAGGATCCCATCGATTGACCCGCCCAGGTGATGTTGTATTTTTCAGATACGGTCGTTGCGTCCAAGTATCGTACCTGGACGGTACTCTGAGGCAAGGCCGATCCAGCAAAGTCGATGACGGCGTTATACGTGCTAGCACCAGAAGGATCATTCACGTAGTTGAACAGAACGGCTCGTGTGGGTGCACCGTTCTCGTAAACGGCATAAACGGGTGAATAGATGGACCCGTTGTTAGTCCTCAAGTCGACGATCTGTGAATTGTTCGATGAACCGAAGACTTCTGCAACGACGAGCGTGGAGTAGTAAGCGGATCCAGTGGTCCATTGGTAGTTAGATGGGCTGCCGGATGGAGGTGGTGTGAATGGGTTGTAGTACGTGCTCTGACCACCGACGTGCATCAGTGCGGCTGTGAAGTTTCGGTAGGCCATTTGGAGTGCGTAGTCGGTGATCCTGGTAAGAGAAATAAGAAGAAAAATAATCGTTGATCAGCCACAGCTCCAGCTACAGCTTCAACGGGAAAAAGAAACTCAAACCAAGGAACGGGAAAACAAAAAAAAAACAGAAAAAAAAATCATGTACAGCAGGGAGGAAAGGCCCATGGAGACTCACCAAAGTGTCGCGCCAAAGCTATCACTAAGTCCCGGAAACCCACCACACGAAGCGGTATTGAACTCAAACATGATCATTTCCTTTCCCGCGGCGAGTGCCGTCTGAGTGGCGGCCAAATACGGCAGAGTTAAGTCGACCGAGGAAGTATGATTCAAAAACTCGACAAAGATATCCTGTGCGTTCCTATCCGTTCCATTAAGCTGACAGTTGTTCGTCGGATAATGTTGGACAGCTATCCAGGGGACGTTTGCCGCATTCTGTGTTAAGAAACCGGCGTTGAAGACGTCTTGAAGTTCGAAGCCGGGGATATCACAGCATACACCGGGACCGACGAAGATGTCCGGGTTGGAGAGTTGATCGGATGACAAAATGGCTTGTTTCACTTCATCGAATTGATCTACATAGGAAGTCACGTTGTAACCTGCTGGACGAGTACCGTGGTCGACGTATCTGAGCGGGGGAAGAGAGTGAAGTCAAAAGGAGGATCGAGTAAGTCGTCATTTTTTCCATGGCTGGATTATGCAGACGAGACTAGAACCCAGAGGGCAAGGAATGGAGATAAAAACAACAAGACAACCGTTCAAACTCACAGATCCGGTTCATTACCAATCTGAAGACCCAGCAGTAAATTCCCCAAGATCTTCTGAGCAGCAGCCGCCGCCTGCGGGATGTTCGGAATGACGCCATTCTCCACTGCGGACTGATTGAACGGCAGTCCAAAATACCAAGCGACGTCGACTAGATCCGAAACGTTCCTCATTGCATAAAAGAGCGCGGGTGAGTAATTGATGATAGGTGAAGAGGATGTTTTTGTTTTCTCGAGAACACGACCATCTTTAAATCCTTGGGAGTAGAATGAAGAAGACTCTTGAGTGTTTCCACCGACTCGAACGATTGGGCCTTGTCCGGCTCGATTTCGAATATTAGCCATGTAGTTCAAGAAAGGGACTTTGAGATTTTGTGCAGAATCACCGATAACGTCGGAGGCGACGCTTAACTCGACGCTGAAGCCTAGGAAGTTGCCTCGCTGTTTGACGCTTAGTTCTTGGCCAGTGGCCACGAGTGCATCGGCTGTCGGAGGGATCGTGACCCCAAGGGAGGTCATGGGTGGACTAGGTGCCGCGGGGGGAATCAATGTCGCTGGATCGTACGCAGGGAGACCCGTGTAGACACCTGTCTGAGAGCTACTCGAAGGAGTGCCGGAGGTGGTTGTGGATCCAGAGACATCGTAGACAGTGACAGCGGCGTGGCAGGAAGAGACGAGTAAGGCGAAGAGGACGAGGAGGCGGGTGGGGAGGGCCGCAGATCTCGCCGGTCTCAGTGTAGGTACCGACATCGTGACCGTTTGATCGTGATGCGATTTCCCAGAGATCTTCGTTGGAGGGAGGGCAAATGATTGGCTGTCGAGTCGACTGAAGAACGTGTGAGAATATCAGGGGTTTAAACCAGTTATTCTTTTCACAGACGAACGGTCGATCGATCGCTGGTGAACGTAATCTGGCTGAAGAGTACGTCTATATTCGTGTTGCGAAGGAACGTGCCGTGACGTGAAGCGAGACGAAATAGAGGGGAAGAAGAAAAAGGCCGGGGCGGAATGGAATCGACGTCGTTGAAAGCAGACTTTGATCGTGAAACAGAGTATGAGAAAGTGTCCGTTAACGTGCTCTTTTGAGCGTCTTTGAGAGAAAGGGTGAGGGAGGAAATATCTGTTAAAATAGACTCAATGATGGGAGCCGAAGAGAGGGGGGGGGGGGGGACGTCGGGACGTCGAGAGAATCACAATGGCGGCGGGACGGGAAAACGGACAGAAGAAAGTGACCAAAAACCAGCCGGACCAAATTTTTATTCCGACCTTCACACGATTGAAGCAGATCAAACCGGACAAGTGATGCGCGTTCAAGGATCAACCTTGCTCCCCTAGAGCATTGTGATCTACTAAAACGATTTTGCTGTGTCCCTGCCGAGGCTCAATGTTGTCATCTGAATCCATGCATGCGTGCAATAGCTGGCACAACGACGACGACGGGAACGGGTGACCCTAACCAATTCAGTGGCCCTACATTCCATAATTTTGGGTAGGGGAGACGAGTGGGGGAGGGGGAGGGAGGGTATGGGCTCACCGGAGGCAATTCCCTCTATCCTCCAATCGGCCGGCATCGAAACCAAGTGTTCGGATTCTCTCTCTGTCTCTCTCATCCTCTCCTATTCCGCTATTCCCCCCCCCCCCCTCCTC
>JANGFI010001871.1:0-45833 GCA_025758705.1 Goffeauzyma gilvescens | reverse complement strand
GGGCGCGGAGGGGAGGGGAGGAAGGCGGCCGGCGGCAGCAACCAAAGCAAGCGAGCGAGCAAAGGCAAGGAAGGGGAAAGGAAGATCAGAAGAGGGAGGCGGAAAAAATGGAAACCAGGCCCCCGAGGCGAAAGGGAAGGGGTCAGACGAACGATCGCGATGTAACAGGGGGGAAAACAATTCAATCAACTGTTTGTATTCTGCACATGGGCCTTGATTGCTAAACCCACAGAGACGATGAACGGGGAACGTATCACATCAGATCAGATCAGATGGCCACGAAAGAATAGAGCCGATTTGACATACATCCCCCCCCCTGTTACCGATACTCTCCATCATCACACGCTTCAGCAACCCTCCAACCCGGTCTTGTTTGGTGATTGCAATCGAATCACAAGATAATAGCAAACAACATCTTAAGATCAGCAACCAACAGTCTCAGTCGTCCTCCACCTCAGAAATCGTCCACAACCTCAACAACCTGATTACATACTTATACTTCTGACCCTCTCGACTTTCTACATTTGGACTACCACTTCGACCGCATACACATCTCACCCACAATCTCTTCTACATTCATTTTCCCCAATCCACCTTTCCTACACACACACACACACACACATATCCCCCCCGCCCACCCCAAGCACGTACCTGCCTTTCCCACGATGTCATCCAAAGCATCCTCGGTCCGCCACCGGATCTACTCCTCTGTCGACGTCGCCAAGCATGCATCCCCTTCCTCTTTCTGGGTGACCTACAACGGTAACGTCTACGACTTGACCCCCTTTCTTGAAGACCATCCCGGTGGCGATGAGATCATGCAGGCCTACGCCGGAAAAGACGTGGCGGCGATCATGGCTGACGAAGAAGAGCACGTTCATTCCGAGTCAGCATACGAGATGTTGAGCGAATTCAAGATTGGTGAACTCGGAGGAACGGAGAAGACTGTTTCAGAGGATTGGGTGGCTGAGAACTTCCATCCAGAGGACACGGATATCCTCGCCGATATGAAGAAGAACAAGTTCCTCGATTTGGACCGACCACTCTTCCTCCAGGTTTGGAGAGCGAATTTCAGCAAGGAGTTTTACCTCGAACAGGTTCATCAGCCAAGACACGTGAAAGGAAGCGCAAGACTCTTCGGCCCTGATATCCTAGAGATGTTTACCAAGACGAAATGGTACGTCGTGCCCATGATCTGGGGACCGATCACCATGTTCTTGGCCGCGCTTAGTGTGCTTCAGTTCACCGACAAGTGAGTCTTGACTGTCGAATTCGTTTGTATTTCCGTTTTGTTCGAGGTACTAATCCCCGATTCCCCTCCTTTTTCACTCTTCGCCCCTACTCTTCCTTCACAGGACCATCACCGCCAAGGCCCTCCTCTCCACTCTTGCCTCCCCTTCCACCCTTTTCACCCTCGCTCAAACGCTCCCCACGCCCACTCACTTCGCCTACGGTGCCGCTCTCGCCTGTTTCTTAACCGGTAACATCATCTGGACCATTCTCGAGTACACAATGCACCGTTTCCTCTTCCACTTGGACGAGTACCTCCCCGATGCCGGATGGGCATTCACTCTTCACTTCCTCCTCCACGGAATTCATCATTACCTCCCAATGGATGGTTTGAGACTTGTCATGCCTCCACTTTTGTTCATCGTACTTAGTACACCGTTCACCAAGTTGGGTCATTTCGTCTTCCCGCCCGCTATCGCGAATGGTATCATTGCTGGCGCGTTCACGTTCTGTAAGTGTTTTCCCTGGCCCCCCTTGAACTACTTCTCCATCTCAACCACTCACGCAGACTCGATGGAGCTAACCCCCCTCCTCTTCACTCTCTCAGACATCCTCTATGACTGCATGCACTACGCTCTGCATCACACTCGCCTCCCCAAGTACATGGCCGAGATGAAAGCCTACCATCTCGCTCACCACTACAAGAACTTTGAGCTCGGTTTCGGTGTTACCTCAAAAATCTGGGATTACGTATTCGGAACCGTCTTGCCTGTTACTGCCAAGTAAAATCCTCGCGACGACAAACATAATGTCAACACCCGTTTTAGAAAAAGGAAGGAAGAAGAGGAGTGCATTAGGAAAGGGAAGTAGGGATCGTCGGGCACTCTTTTTCAAGCGGTTGGGGACAGTCGAGAAGGATAGTCTCATTCCCTCTCGACTCCGCATGAGTTTCTTACAGGCTGGACCTATGATATCTCCTTTTTTTCTCTTCTTTCGGTTCAGTTGTTAGTCCATGTGTGTGTGTGTACACTATGTAGCCCTACAGCTTTATAATTTCTCTTTCGCATCCGTGGCCGCCATGTCTCTCACGGTCGAATATACATCTCATTCGTTAGCAGTCTGTATCATGCCATTCCGAATCGTGATTGGGGTCATATGGCATCGTATAATGCCGGGTCATAAGTAGTATACAAGCTACACACTGGACTCATCAAGTCGCAAACGTCAACTTCATCTGCCCAATCACCAATCTAGCACTGCGCTCGCTAGGCCAAGAAATTGTCACTTTGGGTAAGCCAGTCGCAGGGTCTGTCTCCGCTCCATCCTCCAAGCCAGCAGCGAATTCAAGCACTTTGAACGGCTCTCCCGGCCCTGAACCTTGCCGCGGCGGTCCTCCGACGACGAAAAAGCTCCCAAAGCTCGAACCGACCTTCCAAACCGTCACCTTATGTTCGTCTACAGAGACAGTGACGAGTCGTCTGCCATCGGGAGAAAATGAGAGCGCCGAGACCTGGTGCATGTGCGCTTCAAGCACGTATAATCGAGTCGCAGTTTTGATATCATACATGATTACGGCCCCTTCGTGTGTACCCACGGCCAATTTCTGGGTCTTACCAGCAAAATCGATATCGGGGAAAATCTTCACTAGCTCGTTCAGGATCACAGTCGCGGTTTGCTGGATCGATTCTCGCATGGTCACTCTTGTTGGATCGAGAGACTTGACGACGGCCTCAGCCAATCTAGGAAGGTTGGGGAATAGTGCTTGAGGTTTCTTCCGTGAGATAAAGACGCATAATTTCATCACGTTCTCCCGTTGCGCGATCGTTTCTGCATCAATGACGTCCATCGACAGCGTCGTGATGAACAGCGCACTTGCAGTAGTGGCAAGCTTCAGAACCGAAAATCGAGCCATCGAAATGACAGCTGACGTAGTCTTGCCATCCTCCTTGGCGACCACAAGTCCGAACAATGCTCGGAGCATGTTAGATGGATCAACATATGACTGCCAAATCTGAAAGCCCTTGGCGCAAAAGTCAATGGCTTTTAGCTGATTTTCTGGTTGGCCTTCATTCAAATAGTATAGGATCGATGAAGAGATGTCCTTCAGGCAGGCCGTGCTGAGTAGTTGATATTTTCGGAGAGCGATTCCGGCAAAGATTGTTAATGCAAAAGCAGCTCGAGAAGATTCCTTCATCAGCTTTGGCTGGTTGATTGGTAATTGGCCGATTTCAGCATCTGTTAAGGCGGTAATGACCTCGTCCGGAAGTCTCGAGAGGCGTGAGTCGAACAGTAGACGTGCAGCTTGATGAATATTGGGGTCAGCATGTGAATAGTACCATGCAAAGAGAGATAGGTCGCCGTCTTGAAAGTGTGGACCAATGTCATCCGGCAGAATGGCGGCATAAAATGTAATGATTTGTGTTGCGATAGCTTCAGATTCGGAGTCGTCCATCATCGGACGCAGCAGAGATACGATCAAGAGCTGCAGTGTCGCAGTGAATCGAGGGGAAATTTGCCAGATTGCTTCCGGTGCGGAAACTTCTACAATCTGTTGACCTGCTCTAGCATCTGGCAAACAGAGTCGAAATGGCCGCATGGGCTTCGGAATATTCAGATCTTTCTCGCATTGCTGATCAACATGCTCATCGAGGCCAAATGTGTGAAGAACCGATAATGCGTCAGCGGCTGTGAGTCGAAGTTCATCTTTCACGTTGGGCAGCGCTAAGATGTCTTTCAGGTTGACGTGCAATCCCGATTCTACCTGACCTATTCTCGTTGGAAATATATCCGTAAACGATCGGTCCGTCAGCATCTCTTCTGCAGCTTCGACTGAGGTCGAGCGCCGAAATTCTTTGCTGCTGAGGTTCCAGACCCGGGCTTTTCCGTTCGAGTAAGCAAGCACAAGGTCATCCTGACTGAGCAATATGCGTTCGAGGGTGAACCGAGACCCGGGGACTAGGTATAGTCTGATAGCAGAAGTGTCAGCCGCAGAGCACGAATGCAATACAAAATGCTCAACTCACAGGTGCAGTTCTGAAAGGTCAATCACAGCTACAACACCGTCCTGACTAGTCGCCAACAACTTTCCAGCGATTTGCGGGTGCAGGTCGCTGTCAATCTGAAACACATGCCGAACTGGTTGTGTGAACACCGAGATGGTTGCAGCAAGGCTCAAATCGTCAATTTTCCAGAACCTGACCACCCCATCCTGATCACCAGCAACGGCCAGATGGCTTCCAGTCTTAGGGCATGTCACAAGCTTGAGGGAAGTCATTTCAGATTCGAAGCGATTAGGATCATCCTCCGCCCAGTCGTTTGTGGCAGGTTTGGCGCAAGCAAGCATCTTGCGGAATGATTGCTTGCAAAGAGATCCAGTAGCTGGGGGGAAGGAAATGCAATGAGTACCCTTTGTCGTATTCTGGGATGAAAGCACTCTTCACAACTCACAATCGCCTACTAGTACCGCATGATTCTGTGTAGCCACAGTTTTCGACACGTATCTATCGGTAGTTGGTTCGCTCGAAGTTCTCAGCACATCTCTAAGTTTCCAATCCATATAATTGTAGCTTTGTAGCTGTGCCGTCGACAATTTATGATTTGTGTTCAGTCGACAGGAGTCCTGACCGAGCATGGCGAACAAGTCCCCATCTGGCGCACGATCGTATCGGTAGAGGAGTTTAGAGGCCTGGTGTCGAGAAGTGATCATATACACCTCACACATAGACTGAAAGGCACAGAGGGAGACATCAGGCACAGATGCGAGCATGGGTTTGGGACTGTGGGCCTGTCACTCACAGAGGTTGAGAGGAAGACATAGCTATCATGGGCAGAAGTTAAGACGTGAATGACATCGCCATCAACAGTCAAAGTTTGAGGATAGGGATGCAGGGTGGATCCAGATGAGCGATATATCTGAAGGAATGCAGTAGAGGGAGTTAGTTCGCCGCCACTCTTTGTTTATCATCAAACCGGTCAAGACTCACCTCCACAAGCGATCCTCGCCATGTTGTTACAAGTCCCTTCGACGACACATAGATATCGCTCAACCGCGACTCTGTCCATGTCTTCACCACCTTCGAGGTGCCTAGTTTGACTTTTTCATGTGCAGAATCATTATGCTTAACCCTTCGAAAACGCTTCCCGAGCAACTGACCTAAACTCTGATGTTCTTCTTTGTGGGGAGCCACTGAACCCGCTCGAGGGGAGGCGGGACGAGATGGCGCAGGCGTCCAGAAGCCAGCGAGGTTGGCGTGAGACCGAGATGTTTTTAGTGGCGTCTGTTGCCCTGAAGCACCGAAGAGAAGCGGGATGACGCGGCATTCTTTTTTGTCCGCGGCAATTAGAGTCGGTGGCGATTGTTCATTTTTCATTACTCCGACTTGAAGAAGCCCTGGCAAAGTGAATCTTCCAGCTTCTTGCATGGTCTTGGGAGAATCTTGCACTAACAGAATTACGATTGTCGTAATCTTGTTCTCGGCCAACAGTGGGACGTCAACGGGAGGCAAGGCATACGCGAGGACATAGCGATGATCATCGTGCTCGAACGTGGAGATCCCCTTCCATTTCAGGTGAGGTGACAATTTAGGTCGCTGTTTTTGCCCCGCTGCAGTAATTGTTGTCTTGCTGGAATCGGCTTCGAGGTCCACGACATCAAGCATACATTTGGACAATGAGTCCACGAGCATGCACTGACCTTTACTGCTCAGGCAGATCAAAAGCTCATCCTCCATGTCGTTGCAGAGTGATACGATCGGATCTTGATCGTTGTTTGGGGGCACGATCTGAATCATCGTTGGCGTCTTAGTTTCTTTGGTAGGAACCTTGGATTCGGACCTGACCATTGGAGAAGGGGATCGGGTCTTTGCCTTCGCCTCAGTTGCCTTATATTCGAGTTCTTTGAGCTCTTTTTCCGCCTTGAACTCCTGTTCTTCTACTTCTTTGTATTCCTCCTCAGTAGTCTTATGCAAAGCGTTGGCAAATCCACCCGCTAATCCAGCAATGAGCTTGATCCCTGTGCCTATTGCTTCTTCCTTTGGCCGCTCTTTTTCGTCAACTTTCCCTAGCACATCCGGCAGCCCACTGCGAGCATAAGCAGCGATCTGTTGCATATGAGGGTGGGACAGTCCATCCTGTGCTACATTCTCTGCGAGTGATTCAAGAGCCTCGGATTCGATAGCCAGGCTTTTATGGGCTGCGGCGAAACCGGTTACGCCAGAACTGAGTTGAGGTCGAGCGATCAATCCCGTGGCGGGTAAGAAACACGGCGCAGGGCCGAGAGATCTTGGCCGAGATTCGATCGAAGAAGCTGGAGAGGACAAAGCTCGGGATTTGAGGTGAGGATGAGCAGATGCCGACAACGGGCCTGGTAATATCTGTTTCAAGGCGACTGGGTGGGAGAGCTGAACCGATGGAAGGACGGGGGATGAAGTGAGGTCCAGGGCGGAGGGAGCAGCGATGTCTTTTCGCAAGG
The DNA here is from genome assembly GCA_025758705.1 of Goffeauzyma gilvescens. NCBI lineage: Eukaryota > Fungi > Basidiomycota > Tremellomycetes > Filobasidiales > Filobasidiaceae > Goffeauzyma > Goffeauzyma gilvescens. The sequence continues at coordinate 39,133 of JANGFI010001871.1, read as the reverse complement.
AGGAAGACGACATATCCGCTGCTGCTATGGCCGCATCTGCGAAAGGGACTGGGGCTGGGATGATCAGGTCATCCTCGTTGAATGAGCTGTTTGTCAAGCTGCCGACGTTGACGAGCCAGATTGACCCATCTTCACACCCGGCAGCGGCAATGAGCTCCCGCTCAACGACATCATCGTGAAGTGCTGCTTCATGTTCTTTGCTGAGGGGTTGAGTATTGAGGCCTTTTAGAAGAGTCAAGCAGGTGTGTGGGGATTTCCAAAATCGACTCGGGCTAGGTTTGTCCTCGAAATGAACCTCGAAACCAAGTGAACCGAATGTTGATGTGGTCATCGTTGAAGAGAAAATCACCGATGGGCGGGCGCAAGGTCTATTTCAACGATTGATTCTTCCGAAAGAGAGAGTGAAGGATCAGCGATGCGGAAATGCATGATACTCATGAAGATATCATTAAACAAGGGATTGGACAAATGCTTCAATGGACATCGCCGTTGATCGCCATGATCTCAATGGTCTTCGTCCCGACCTCGCCAGTCGTCTGATGTGACGGGGTAGGGGGCCGGGGCCTGCACAAAGTAAACAATGCCCCACACGAGGATTCAAGCACCGCGGATGACGTGTTATTATTCGAGCCCTTAGTGAAGAGAGGGGAGGGGGGGGGGGGGGGGGGGGGGGAAGATGCGGTTTGTGGACAAGTAACCGGTAAAGAACAACACCTCTCACATGTTCGTCAATCACCAAATTATTATTCTGATTGATTGCTCATGCGTTCTCGTTGATTCATCGTCGCACACCCTCTCCGGAGTTACGTTCGACAAGAAACCGCGTGAGTGCTACTAAACGATTTTCTCCCGGGTCAACCAACGCCTTGACCTCCGATTCTCTCGACGACTACGAAAGCCGTCCGACGGTGCCAGAATTACCCAACCCGAGTGGACCGAATACAAGGACCGCATTTTAAATTGATTGATCATACCTCTGCTTCACCTCTCTGTTTGACGTTTCGTTCTTGCTTGTCTCTCTATTCCCTCCGTGTTTAGCAGCTCTCCCTCCCAAATTCCTCCGGTCACACGGATAATCATCCCCCACCCTCTTTCCTCTGCCCTGCGGACATAAAATATACGCTACATACCAGGTGCAAAACTATACAAACATTCGATCACAACCACCTTCGCCGCGATAGAAACGACCCGCTCTTCTCGTTCTGAACTGTAAATCGCCACAGACTGCAGGACCGAAACAGAAGGAGGAAACACGCAAGAGAAGAGGACGTGATCTGTAATCGACAAGCAGGTCCGGAATCAAGTCTACCGAGTTTCAAGACGGCCGCCGCACATGTCTATATTAAAGCCTTTTGCCTATATCGCGACCGCTGCTGTCTCATTTCTCGGCATCATGTCGACTAAATCCCAAAAGGCGCGATACTACTTCCACCTCGGACTCTATGTCTCAACCCTTGCAACATGCTCCGTTCTTGGAGTGGTATATTCACTCCTTCTCACCGTCGTCGGCCAACGATTAAACATTAATTACCTGACAGCAAGAAGCTTCTATTACCTGTGTAGCCCACTCATCGGAATTAAATTCGAAGTAGAAGGAGAACAGTACCTGAAGGATGTGCTCTTGGTCAATGATAGGTCGGTTGCGCGTTCCGATCAGAGGGGTAACAATGGCGTAGACGGGAGCTCAGACCGAGAAGGAGAGGCAGAGGCTCTGCTGGAACACAAGAAATTGGCTCGATCGGCTGTTCTCGTCGGTAATCATCAATCGTAAGCTCGCTTGCTCTTAGTTATTTGGAGCTCGTCATCATTGCTCCCGTTTCTCACCCTTGTTGATATTCCCTCCCCCTCTCTATTTTTCCCTTCGATTTCTCAGATTCCTTGACATACTCTACCTCGGCCGGATTTTTCCTCACCGGGCAGCTATCATGGCAAAAAAAGAGCTCAAATGGATGCCTCTCTTGGGATGGTTCATGTCTCTTTCAGGTGCAGTCTTTGTCAACCGTTCGAATCGACATGACGCCGTCAAAGCAATGACCGCCGTCGGCGAGGAGATGAAAAGGAAGGATGTATCTCTCTGGATCTTCCCAGAAGGCACAAGATCAATGTCGGCCGAGCCTCATCTATTACCATTCAAGAAAGGTGCTTTCCATCTAGCAGTACAAGCTCAGGTCCCAATCCTTCCAGTAGTTTGCGAGAATTATTATAGACTTTTTGATGGAAAAACAAGGCTCGAGAGTGGGGTGTTGAAACTTAGGGGTGAGTCAAGCATTTGTTGTTGGATATTGGAAAGCTCCGTGCGGAATGCTCGCGTTCTCGCGACCGCAACTATTTCTCGAATACGGTCCTTGATTTTTACATTCACCGCGTCCCTCCAATTCGGGCATTTCCCGTTCATGCTCTTTTCTCGAGGATTGGGCCCCGCGTTGGAAACATGATTTCGGCTCTGCTTTATAATTTATCTGGCATACTGACATCTGCCCGACATCTGATCGCCGTCTACACCCTTTCCCCTGCTCGATTTTGTGTGGCAACCTGTCGTCTATCAATTCGATCCCCCTCTAGTCCTCCCACCTGTCTCGACTGAAGGTCTCACATCGGCCGATGTCCACGATCTCGCCGAACGAGTGCGACAGCAAATGCTTACGACTCTGGCTGAGATCTCGACGCACCCATCTGGTTCCTCTGCTTCTTCGCTATCGTCCTTATCTGCGCACCCCGCAAGTGAAGACGTCTCTGCGTCGGATGACACTGCTACTTCCACCCGCGGAGGACTAGGCGAACGAACCCGGGAAGACAGGAACACCGACCTCAAGGCGGCATCGTCCACACCTTCTATCGCATCCACTATGTCCTCACCTGCGTCTGCCGCTCAGGAGATGGGAGCTCTTGACGAAGAGTTCGACTTGGGATTGATCGAGGCGATGAGAGGAGAAGGTGTCGAGCCCAAGCAACACACGAAGATCTCGTCCAACACCAACTGAGTGACTGAATCCCCTTTAGAAGCAGGGTTTGAAGGAGACCAGAGTCGTCCATGATCATCTGTAGAACATGACAACACCTAAACAAATAAAATCCATAAATATACAACACAGGTGACCGACCCACGCGAGCGAGACGCGACTCAACGACGTGCTCGGCGACTACTTTCGTGATCGCGACCAAATTCGGTGGCCATGACGTTGATGAAACCTCTAGGATAGAACAAATCCCCTTTGGTACACAAGACCAAGTGGCTGTACGACACACTTAGGAGGATTGCTCGATAAAACGCGAAACCCGAGTCTCCTGTGCGGTATAGGGCACAAGGTGTGCCATAGCTCACCTGCTGAGTCAGAAAAAACGCATGACGCCTTCCCTTGGTTTCCTTTTGGGGGTCATCCTCAAGAATCATTGTACATGGCTCCCCAACTGACCAGATTCGCCACCACCCCTTTCAGAAGGAAATCACTCAACCCTCATCAAGCAAAGGGGGGCAATAAATTAGAGCACTGCAATTGTTCTTGTATCCATCCACTGCCCTTTGAAAGGCAAAATCTTCCTCTAAGAATGGGTCTGGCACCAGTGAAAGGATCTGGCATCGGTCGAATCAGACGGTATATATAGGTCCATCAAGGCCTCCTGAATCGTGGTGCCAACGAGGGACCAGAAGTGCCTCGCAATAGCGTCAGAAACAAGTCAGCCTGAATTTGACCAATCAAATATTCAGACATTCCACTTTTTCTAGATCATGTCACTCCAATTATCAGTCAATCGTCCTGCATTCGGGCCCGTTGGGTGGCTCAAGAAGCTGGTCACCCATCCTATGATCAAGAATTGGGGATTTCTTGCGGCAATGGAGCTATGGCAGAGGGTATCCGTCGACTCACTCTCTGGGCTCTAATAGAGATGAGAAGAAGCTTTACTTGACCAGCACACACAATGGGATGGTTGAAAATTATGAATCGCTGATGGATTTCTGGGTACACAGTGAAGAGTGGGTCGACAAGATGAGGTACTTGTAAGTCGTGTGACCAAATTTTCAGTGTTATCAGATAGACCGAAGCTGGAACGACCCCCTTTCATCCCCTTCTGATGCAACAGCACCTACCAGACTCGTCACAGTTCAATGAGAAATCAGGTGGCGAAATTTTTATGGGTGCCAACAATGATGCTGCAGATACGGAGCCGCGTCTACAACCCAGATTTGGCGCTCAGACCAAGATTACCCTAAGCGGATTGCTCAATGCGATTGTAAGTTCATGAAGAGAAGCTGTAGTTGCGCGACTTTGATTTCTGTGTCACCTAGAATGGTTTGGCGGGAGCTGAAGGTGGTATCCATCAGTAACCTCTGTCTTCCATTCAAAGACTTGTTTTGACAGAAAAATGCTCCAATTTTAACAGTCATTATGACGACAAACTACAAGGATCGACTTGACTCGGCGCTCATCAGGTGGGTTAAAGTATAGATTGCAGAAGAATTGGTGGATGACTGATGGATCTTGGCTGAGCATCTTCCTCAGACCTGGACGAGCGGATGTTCATTTTGAATATCGGCCCGCCACCCAGAAGCAAGCAGAAGCCTTGTTCCGGAATTTCTATCCTACACAGTTGCATAGATGTGAGCTCATTGGTTAAGTGGGATCAACCCTTGACCACGAAAGCGTAGCGTCGTGGATTAATCGCATCTGGGAGGAGGAGATCGATGACTTGGCTCAGCAATAGTGCAGCTGTACTGCAAGGGACGCCACTCTTGAAACGAGTTTTGCTGCAGATGCTGATTCATCCTCCTTATAGGTCTCCTGTTCCTCCACAAAACCAATCCGGAGCGTGCTGTGTCAGAGTTGTCGAATTGGATGACTGCCTCGCGGGAGAAGGCACAGCGTGCAAGTAGCCAGAGGTTCGCCGGAAATGGCTCCACAGAGACAGACGAGAAGAAGGAAGGCACATCGGAAAAAGCAGGGTGATTGAAGTGTGGCTGCTACAATTCTAGTGGCAGATGGTTATGTAGAGCATGATAAGTAAAATCTGCGCGTGTAGAGCATGCTACCGAAGATCTGGTCTATAACGATGTTACTTGGTGCCCTTGCCGTAAACCTCTAGGCACCGTTTTTCGAACGCCTCGACCATAAGATCTGAAATTTTAGGCAGGAATGCCTGACTTGCCATCCGGTGCAGCGGGCTAACAAACGAGAAAGAGAGGTCAATGGAGAGTAGGGTCGGTCCTGAAGTCGGGACGGACGGTATGGTGGGAGACGATGGGTCGAGCGAAGTATGCGTATTCGCCGACGGGTGTGGAGACTGGGAAGATGCGGGAGAGAAGGACCCTGAGTTGATAAATTTGCACGAATTGTGTCAGCAATCAAGTTCCACTTTGTAGACGGATTTGATCTCATCACTCACAGGCTGTCTTCAAATTGTTAAACAGCGGCGAGTCCTCTACCTCAGCCAGTACCAGGTCATACGGCTTGCCCGTCACTTTGCTAGTAAACCTTTCATTGAATCCACCAAAACCAACTTTCAGCTCCGCTGACACTTCGAAAGGCTTGGACAAGCCGATTAGTGAGGTCGTCTGAGAAGGCCCGGAGATTACAGTCGATGAGTTGCAGAAGGGGATGAAGGTAGAGTAAGATGGCACATCCGCGACAAGATTATAGAGTTGCTCCTGGGTATATCTTTGGAGGTCAAAGGTGTATGAATGTGATCAGCCGCCATGTCAGGGGTACACCTTCGAACGGAAAATACTTACGGCAAGATCTTCCTGGCATGAAACTTCTGCACTCCATCGTCTCCGTCACCCCCTGAGCCGCCTCCGGGCATTTGTGTCGGCAACAGCTTGGAGACATCCGCAAGCGAAAAGAAAGTTCGCTTTCCTGTCATAATCGGAGACTCCGTTGAGTAGAATGAGGGGACTGTGCGAGAGACACCTCGAGCTGATGAGGACTCTATGATATGACGCAGGTGAGGCCACTCGTTGGGAAACTCTGTCTGGAGTAACGCCATTATTTTTGCCTGTCTTTCGTTAGGTTCTCTCGACATTCGTAGGGGAATGGCCAACAACCTAGCGTCGACGATGTCCTTCAGCTCGGGTTGTTTTGCGAGCTCAACCAGTTCTTCCATCGCCTCAATGGCCCGTTTATTCCGGCACAGGAACTCGATGTATGATGCCCAATTGTTATGCGAAATTTCCATACCACTCTTCTTGGTCGCCCATCTCCAAATTGATGTACCACGCTTGATGTCACCGGCGAACCCACAAGCATCCAAAACGATGCTTACACTAGGTTGGTACTCGGTGGGTGATGGTTCGAAGCGGTATCGTGTCATCAATTCACTCCAGACCTCCCAGCATTCTGAATAGGCCCCCGTTTGATTATAAGCATCCATCAATGCATTTAAGAGGGGTACATCGACGTTGAGGAACGAATCTAATTTGATGTAGGCGTGGACCCGCCGTATCGCTTGTATTGACTGTTCGAAAGAGGCGATATCCATCTCATCTGTAGAGACATTTCGCCCTTCGTGCCGGATATTACTTCTTGAAAATTTCGTGTACGAATCAATGATGGTCGTGAAAATCCTGGCTGTCGGTGGGCACCCGGAAGTCCTCATATCACGAATGAATTCGAATAGGAGCGTTGGAGGAGGGAACTTGCTTTTGGGAAGCTGAGTCTTGCAAAACGAGGTGATAATCTTGTGGTATGCTTGTTCTGTGAAAGCCCCTGGCTGTAGCGCACGAGTATACGAATAGACACGGAATGCGTCGTGATGGTCTGGCATGACTGCCATGAGCGACGTTATTTCATTCACCATCGACGAGAGCGGGAGAGTGAAACGTCGTTCACGCATGTCTTCGAGCAGATCGATCGCTTTTGTAGATGGGGCTATCGACTTGTCGATTTGTCCGTTTTCTTGCTTCACCGAAATAGCACGGAACAAAGACGTGTAGACAGACTTGATGTCCTCCTCCGAGGCATCCTGTATCGTTTCTCCATGGTCCATCGCCTCATCATAAGCCGCCAAGAAATCCCCATAAACCATCAATGCCTCCGTTGTCCTCGGCGGAGAAGCATAACTGAATGGTCTGATGATGATCTCCGCAAGCGCTGCATTGACCTCGACCTCGTCTACTCGCACATATTCGTACAAATTCCAAGCGAGTGCTTGGACTGCTGGATCTCGCCATTGAGCTGACTTGTGCGTCCCAAGGATCTTGTCGAAGATGCTACCCCAGGTGGCTGAGTCGGCTCGGATATCGAGTCTGTCTTCCCAATCTCGGATCTGAGAGTAGACAACCCCGGCAGTGCGTTTAATGTCACTCTCCAAGGTTTCGGGTATTGAGTAATCCAGCCCAAGTAAAATTGCTCGAAGGGTTCCCTGATCAGCAGAGATACCTTGAATCGCCTGCATCTTTTCAAAGAGCAAACGTCCTATCTCGGCACCTTGCAGCCGAGTTTCAAAGTCGATGACATAATTCCACGAGCTCGTCGTCAGACTTTCCCAAGCATCCATTCGAGCTTTCAACCGGTCGACCATTCGCATCTCATCCTGTATTCGAAGAATCCTCCGATATATCCCAGCAAGCAGGACTTCTGCCTCCTGATCTGTTTTACCTCCTCTACTCTCGAATTGCTCAACAACCTCGTCCACGGCGGGCAACAACACTTGAGGCAAGGTGTTCAATCTTCTGAGGATGGTGAGAAAAACCGGATAGGGAAAGAGCTCGTCACCGTTGTGTAATTTCCATAGTTTGAGACCAGCACGCATCTGACCAGCCGCGACGAATTCAGAGAGGAGGGTGAGCCACAGGTGCTCGGAGATCGGTGGGGGAATGGAGGTGCGAGACGCAGACGTGGAGGTAGAGGACGAATCGATGGATGACTCCTCGAGGATTGGGCGAAGGAGATCGTCGAAGGCCGATTGCGGAGAATTGAGCGCAGCATTTGCCCTGATCTTGTAATCGAGGACCATCTCCGAATAAATGGCATCTTCATTCTTATGCCAACCGCTGTCCCCAAAAATATTCTTGCAGTCACTCAGTACTTTCAGAACCAACTGATAATCTTCCCTTTTGCCTCCTGATCTCGAGCATAGGAACTTCAGGAGCAAGGCTACGTCATCGAGATGCAAATATGTATGTTGATCTTGAGGATGTCTTGATAAGTTTGCGTTCAAGTCCACCTTCTCTGCTCTTACCACATTATCCCAAGCTTTGCGTATTTCCCTCCGATCTTTCCGACGGACGACATATCTCAATTCGGCTACAGCTTCTGCGGAAGAGCTCATGCGTGATGAAGATGATGGCTCACCCTTTTGAGAAAGGGAAGAAATTCCAATCGATTTTCGACGAAAAAAGGTGTCTGACCAAAACGAGAAACGGGTCATGGAAGATGCATGTCGGCGGCGGGACGATCGGAGAGCTGGTGTCGATTGGCAAGTTCGGGCTGAAGAGGAAGGTAGTGCCAAAGAGGAAGTTGAGATTTGTCTACGAGACGAAGATGAGAGAAGAGATCCAGAGTGAGATATGGCGCTGTAAGGGACGGAAGTCGTATTCAAAGTCGAAGAACGGGCAGTGAGAGTGCCGGCAACGACAGGACCGGCTCTATGAGCGCTCCGGCGGGGAGCACCGGTCGCCAAGATGAGAAGCTGGTGTCTGCTCATATTTTTTACTGTTGATGGTAAGTTCGCGAGGAAAAGGGGGCGGCGAAGCCTCTTATGCTGTTCCTACACCGAAATCAAGAGACTAGGCGGATGACCAACTGGTCACGGAAAAAGGGGATTTTCGGTCTGTTGAGAGGTGGATGCGAGGAATGCACGGTGTGTAGCTCCCAAACTGATTATTTGATCTGAAAACGGCCAACGGCTGACAGTAATCAAGGTGAATTGCCGAAGTAGGATGGAAATATACCGTGGGTATCGTAAATATGCCCACGATGAGCCCAGAATCGAGGGGTTGATATTGGCCCCCCCCCCCCGGGGCGCCCCCACCCGCGCGGCGCTAGAACCGGAAATCTCATCTTTCACGTGCCTTTAACCCTTTATTATCTTTTTGCCCGTTTAGGATGGCGCGGTGGGGGACGCGGTTCGATCCAAAAGCGCGTCCGGTGATGATTAGGATCGGATGGGGGGAGGGGGCAACAGCTCCCGAATACGGGGTGAGATCATCAATCCAGGTTGGGTCACAGGCTCACCGCTCCTTGCTCGACTTGAAAGCAGCATCAATCACAGTATGGGGGCGCAGTGTGGCAATTTCAAGTGTCCGAGTGGATTCACTTTCGACCTGTATCATAATGGTGATTTCAAGGGCGTCGACAGCCTTGAAAGATTAGATCATCACCAGAACCTATGGATCACGGTTCAGGCTGATTCGCGAATTCACGATGTCGACGAACTATTCTCAATCCAATGGTCGTTCTTCCCAAAAAGCCCCGCCTTCTCAAAGACGGTCTTCTCGCGTTCTCTCACACAGAAACCCTTACCTCGCGCCATCCCCGAATGGCGATGATGACGACAACGAAGGTGACGAGGATGACGAGGACGACGAGGACACGTTGAATTCACCGTCTCCAGCAAAAAGGAAAGCCTCGCACCGTCTTCCAACTTTGAATGAAGTAGAGGGGAGTGAAGAATATGATGATGTCGGATCGCACAGTGTTGGTAGACAGTCCAAGAAGATCAGACTTCAGAACACCGCGACGAGGAACTCTCGTATAGTAGGGGGTACAGGTCGTCAAACACAATTCAGTCAGCGATCCCAAACGCACTCCACTGCATTTCGTGGTGGTAACGGGAAAGGGAAAGGGGTTCCCGCTGTGAGTGATGAAGAGGAAGAGGAATTAGAAGAGATCAGCGTCGCTCCATCTTCGCGACAAGGTTCCGTCGCTTCATCTCGGTTTCCTTCAGTGGATCCTATTGCATCAACGGCTCGACGACCATCAAAAGACCAACCACAATCTGCTTCACAAAGGATCAACAATGGAAAGACGAACACCTCAAGGAATGGGCAACGAAACGGTCTGTTTCCGATTGGTGAATCTGGCGAAAGCGACCAGGAGATGCGGGAAGAAGAAGACGAGTCCATCGTCAAGCGGAGTCAGTCGAGTCGAGCCATTGACAGGAATGCACGTCGAAGTCAAGGTCGAGACGAAGATGGTCCAATAGTGGAAGAGAATTATGCAGAGGGATCAGATTATGAATCAGACATGATCGAGGGTGAGGACGGGCCGTATCGGCAGAAGAAGGTGACCAAGCTGCACCGCGTCCGTGGAGAGGATGGGTACGTCATCGGCTCTATTGTCCGGGTTCAACTTCAAAATTTCACCACATACGACTTCGCCGAGTTTGCTCCCGGTCCCTATCTGAACATGATCATTGGTCCGAATGGAACAGGGAAATCCACCATCGTCAGCGGCATGGCCCTCGGTCTTGGTTGGCCTCCAAGCGTACTTGGACGAGCCAAAAAGATATCGGATTACGTGAAGCACGGGAAAGATGATGCGTCGACCGAGATCGAGCTGAAGAGCCCCGATGGCCAACGAAACATTATAATCAAGCGAAAGTTCAAGAAGCAGGACACGAAAAGCGTATGGGAACTCAACGGGAAAATTACGACTTTCCAGAAGGTTTCGGACAAGGTAGGAGAGATGGGAATACAAATCGGTAACCTGTGTTCATTCTTGCCCCAAGACAAAGTTGCAGAGTTCGCCCAAATGTCCCCCGAGATGCTTTTAGCCGAGACGATGAAGGCTGCAGGAGACCCAGGACTGACCGGATGGCACAACACGCTCATCAAACAGGGGCGGACCTTTGAAGCTATTAAAGACGAAAAATTGACAACGGACGGCAAGCTCATGCGGGTGAATCGGAGAATAGACGAACTGCAACCTGTAGTTCAAGCCTTACAAGAACGAAAACAACTAACAGACACAGTTCAACTGCTGGAACGCTTGTCACCCCTCGCGCAGTTGAAAGAAAGGCAAGAAGACAAGAAGGTGGCCAAACTGCAAAGAGATCGGGAAAAGGTCGTTTTTGAAGCCGCTGTGAAACTCAGTGAACCGGTCATTGAATTACAAGAGTGAGTATACGCAGCTTAATCACACGCGGAATGTATTGGAGATATGGGGGTTTTTCTTTCTCGGTGACATTGCGTACTAAATTCAGCCGATATTTGCTATAGACATCTCCGGACCAAAGCCTCGAAAGCCGATCTGGCCTTCAAATCAGCAAACGCCAAGGCGACCGATGCGAATAAACCGCTTTTCACATACAATAAACGGCTCCAGAATGAGGTTAGGGTCTCTTCATCTTTGTGCCGCCAATCAAGGGAGAAAAGATGGCTAACTTGAGTGAAATTTCCGGGTCAATGTACAGCATGAAGCCGCCGAGGATATAACCGAAAGGGTCGTCAGACTCAAGGAAGATGAAAAACGACGAAAGGACAAGATTGAGGAAAAGAAGAAGGAAATTCAGTCATTACGAGCCGATGTGGTGAAAGTCCCTGATTCCGTCGACTCGACTTCGTTTACAAAGAGAATGGTAAGTATTTGGCTATCTGCGTCGCCGACGCCTCGGTTAGCTGACTCTGTGGGTACTTGCCTCGCACTTTCAGGACACGATTCTCACACAACAATCAGAAGGGGTAAGGAAAAGGAAAGAAGCCGAGGAGATCATCGCACAGGAGACACGGAAAGGAATTTCATACCAGCAGAAGACGACTGATGCCCAACAAAGGTGAGATCTTCCTCGTGGGGCTATTTAGATTGTACCCGCTCATCACACTGTCATCCGCATCAGACTCGCCGCACTCAAGAGTGCCGAAGGACGTCGAAAGAAAAGCTTGGCCAACTTTGACCCATCTTGTGGATGGGCTATGGAATGGCTTCAACAAAATGCTGCACGTTTTGAGAACCCGGTAATTTTGCCTCCCTCTGTGACGCTTGAACTCCATCGTCCCGATATGGCCAAGATGGTCGAGGGGGGTATGAATACACAGCAAGCGAAGGTAAGTACACTCTTTGTATCACCCATACCGGCTCGAAACTGAACCAATGCATCTCCCACCATTCCAGACATTCATCTGTCGCGGGGTACACGATTACAAGATCGTCAACGAGATCAATGATCGAAACAACAAGGTCCAAGTCAGAGGGAGGGACCAGCCTGTTCGAATTAACGTCTATCAAGTCACGGAGGACGAGGTGGCTGCACTGAACAATCCGCGGGACCCTGGGTTGCAATCTCGAGTGAGTTATGGGCTGCTGGGAAACAAACTTGAAGGTCATGCTCACGGTATTACTTTGGGTAGATCGATCGACTCGGCGGCAGATTCGCCTTGGATGAGTGCCGAGGTCCTCCAGAACTCCTTGCCTTCCTCAAATTCCAGGCCAAGTTTGATCAACTTGTGAGTTTGCGGCAGTCGCGATTCTCAATACGAAAGATTTGACCCATCAATATTGCAGATTCTATTCCCCGACGGTGTCAACGATGCAGATGCCGAGGCGGCCGGGATTGCTCGCTACGTCGGGCGCAACACAATCACCAGCGTCATCACATCAAACTATGGAAGGAGAGCAAGGCAATCGACAACGAGGACTTTGGGTGCTGCAAAATTCCTGAAAGATTCTGGTGAGAAGTCCGCCATATGATAATTATTGAAGTCCAGCTGACAGGATTCTCCCACCTATAACAGTGGACGAGACTGAGGTTGCTCGAGTGACAGGCGAAATGCAACAAATCGCCCAGGATAGGCAGCAAAGTGAAGCGGTTGTCCGAGAGTACACTGCGATTGTGGAGAAGTGCAAAACCGAAATGGCGAAATGCAAGGAGAAGTTGGTGAGCGTGCTTGATCTAACTCCAAAATGAAATTTGATTTAACTGACTCTGCGCAATACATAGGACAAGATAAGGGCCGAGAAGACGGCTGCGGAAGCGGAGAAAAGGGCCTGGGAGAAGCGCAAAATCGCCCTTCGTGAGTAAGCGATTCTCCACTGGTTCCGTTCTGTACCACTCACATGCAATCGCCCACATACCTCTTACAGAAACCTTGCAGTCCGATGTCCGTTCACTGGAAAGTGAACCGAGTGCAGATGACAGACATAAGAAACTCTCAAACGATCTCTTCGAATCTGTCAAGAAAAGAGCTAAAATCGTTGAGCAGTATGAGGTAAGGACTGCTAGATAATCACGTGAGGCTGCAGGCGCTAAAATGCGCCAACCATTGCAGCAATCTCTCAAGCACGCGAGGAGCCTGGTCACTGATTCCATCAAGAGTTCGTTGAGGATCGCCCAAGCCACGCATGACTTGGTTTACGTCCAAGAAGAGGTCACTAAACGAAACGAACGGATTCAACCAGCGCAGACCGCGTACGATGTAGGCAAGTAATCTAAGATGTCGGCGGCGCACCTGAAATCGGGAAGCTGACCTTTCACTCGCCCCACAGCGCAAGATCTACTCGAGGCCATAAGGGAACGTATCAAAGACGATGAAAAGCATCTCAAGGCTCTCATGCTTGGCTGGCCGACTGAGGAGAGGGAACGAATTGTCGACCTTGCCGAATCTGTGCGTTGCACGGGTCAGCTGTTAGAGAAATATTGATTGGTACTGAACTCTCCGCGTCTCAAATCACAGGATCGCCGAACCGTTGCGCAAGTACGAAGTGATCTTGAGGATGCCAAAGCAAGCTTGCAATTACTTCACGGCACCGATCCTCAAGCTGAACGACAGCTGGTAGACAGATTGGCCGAACGCGTCGAATTGACCCAGAAGTTGGAGAAGGTGACCAGCGACTTCAACAAGCTGGATAGGAAGATGAAGGAAGCAAAGGTAGGATTTGGCTGATATTCAATGACGTGACCAAAATCTGATCCTCTCGCTTTCCAATCGGTGTGTTTCAGGACAAGTTCGAACCGGCGCTCCAAACTCTGGTGGACACCATCAGTGCTAAATTTACCGCGGCATTTGACAGTGAGTTTTTGCGTGGAATGGAAATAGGAGGACCGATTTTAACCCGTTTTTTTGGCGCAAAAGGCTTGGGTTGTGCCGGTGAGGTGAAACTACGGAAAAATCACGCCGACTATTCCAAGTGGAGAATCGAAATCATGGTCAAATTCCGTGACGGCGAAACGATGCAAGTTCTGACAGCTCAAAGACAGTCTGGAGGAGTGAGTGTTATCCCTTCTACTCCGTAGTCACGGCGGCTGATGCCACACTACGGGATTTTGCTGCAGGAACGATCGCTTTCGACCATCATTTATCTCATGAGCATCACCGACGTCGCAAGGACGCCATTCTCGCTTGTAGACGAGATCAACCAGGTGAGCCCAGCAGATTGTATAATTTTGCCTTTGGCGTTGCTGACTGGTGGGATTTCTTGTGGTCAGGGTATGGATCAACAATACGAGCGAGCCGTCCACGATCAGCTTGTGGAGGTTACTTGCGACGCCGATGCTGGACAGTGAGTCCAAACCGATACTACCGCCTTTATTTGGTCATCACTCACTCCTTCCTTCCGATCACAGGTACTTCCTTGTTACTCCTAAGCTTTTGACAGCCCTTCGTTATCATGAACGAATGAAGGTCCTCACAATCTTCAATGGTGAGTCCGATTCCGTTATCGTGGAAGAGGGATGAAGGCTGATTAAATTGTCTTCTTTTTTCAGGGGAATGGCTTCCGGAAAGGAGAAACAAACTCGGCGACCTTGCTGGAATTCTTAGCCGGATAAAATCTCGAAGAATCAACAGCGAACGTTCAATTGCCGTCTGACAAGGTCTCTTGATTTAAATAGATCCTTCCTGATGTGCGGATCGACTAGACTTTGTTACCCCCCCCCCCCTCCCCCACACCCCTCTCCCGATCCCGGGTTTTGCTTTCCTGTGTTAATTCTCTTTGTATCTGGGTTTCATGATTTTGCGGCGGCTCGTAGTGACATGAGTACATGTAGGCCCTGTTGAAAATGCATTACGGCCAATTCAGTCTTGATTCAACGGTGAAGTGTCTGGACCGTGGGAGTGTTCACATTTTATATATTCGCGTAACTTGACAACATTCCCTGGCTATTTTATCCAACCTACCAACCTAGCCCAGATATTTTAAACCCTAATCGGCCCAGCTCAACCAGAATCCACTCTTGCAAAGCATACCATGTCTAAGCCGCCTTGGCTGCCTGGACGTTCTGATGGTCCTGAGCGGAAAGCTCGGGGAGCTTCTTGACCTGATACTTGCCGGGCTGGCCAGGAATCTCCTCATGCTCGCACTTGCATCGATCGGACTGGGGGACACCGCTGAGGGCCTGCTCGATGTGGGCACCTGGTATATAGAACAAAAGGAATGTGGAAGGCGTGCATTAGAGAATATAGCAAGTCAAGGCTAACGGCTTGGTAGAAGACGAGAATGAGGGAGGGGAGAGGACAGCGGGCCAAGACTCGGTCCATGCACTTACCACATCCCCACCAGGTGGATTTCCCCGGGTGGTTCGAGCACTCGACTTTCATGCACATTGTGATGAATGACGTTTTTTTCGTTTGGAGTTCCGATGAAAAAGCCAGGAGTAGTTTAACGGTTGATGGATGTGATACAACTGGACGGAGATGAGATCGACGTTCGACGGTGGCGATAGCTTGCCTTTTGAAAGGATTTATATATTGCAGATAGAACAGAGTCGGTATCCGTCATTTGCGAGCAACCTCCACCTGTTTTCTCTAGCCGGCGTCTGACCTCATTCACCGAGTGGAAACCCGAAGTTGGGGGAGGGGGGCACGTGAAATAGACCAGATACAAAGCCATCTTTCTAGTCGTTGTAGCTGCTTCGCTAGCTGTGAGGATGGATCGATCTAATCTGCACAGCATCAATTTATGTAAGGAATTGGTCACTGCCACTGCACCTTCACCACGACGCCCGCATATGTAAATCTAAAACAGTTCTACATCGAGCCATTTGCAATTGTGCCCTCCACTCCCCTACTCTAAAGACACGTGTTCCTCTTTGATCCACTTCTTCAGATCTTCGACATCCCAAGACACCTTTCCTTCATCAACGCCCTCTAGTATTCTCTTCAATGCAATCGTGCGGGTGACAGATGATGAGTTGATCCATATTCGGCCGTTGAATCCGATCGTGATTTCGAATGGGAAGGGGAGCAAGGATGCGAGATTTCCGAGAGGAGTTGAGTCGGTCAGAAGGCTGTAGAGGCAAATCAGAACAACAATTGGCGCTGTCAGTTCCTGCCCAATCTTGCCTTCCTGCTTCTACACTAGCATCGCACACTCTTGCTTCAATCAGATGAACAGGTCCCGGGACACGTCACTTACCTTCTACACATCCTCAGCGAAGCTGTCAGTAAGAGGCCTCCCTTCAACTCTCCATAGCCGTCCGCCTTCATTGTTGCCTGGTTAATGCATTCCACTTCTGGCTCCATATCTCGGCTTGCAACAGATACTCGGGCATAGACGAGTGTGCCAACCTAAGTAGGGCGATTGAGTGTGAGGGACCAGCCGTGGGCAGGAACCGGGTTCGAGGAGGGTGTTTGGAAGAGGGGCAGCAGATGGGCAATTTAGAAGCTCTGGTCAACATCGCGTTCTCGATCGGGATAAACTTGTCCAGTTCCTTCTTCTCACTTCCTGGCCGAGAATTCATACTGTTTCCCTGGCTTACTGGCCCAAACTGAATTGCACAAAAGAGTCTACCACTCACCTCCAACTTCGGTTTATTCTTCTTTGATGCTCCCTCGAACGCGTAGCCATCCAATGAGGCCAGCTGTGCAGATCCGATATCCACACGGAATCCCTCTCCCATTCGTTGGAATATTGTGCCTAGTACGGCTTCACCTGCTGCTGGGATATACTGGTATCAAAATGCCACATATGAAAGGCAAGTGGTCAGCGAACACCGCGTTTCTTGCGTTGTACTTGTCTAGCTTCAGCCAGAGTCCAGGGACGAGCGACGTGTCACTAGTAAGTACTCACCCTTCTTGACCTCCCATCAACCCAAAGTTTCACTTCCTCTCCCTCTTGCCCATCCGCCTTGACCTCGCCCTCTACCTTTCTCTTCTTTTTCCTTCGGGTTTCTACACTAACGCCGAGAAGACCCATCTTGTTGGCAACCAATAAAGGCTCTGATGAATCGGGCCCATATCGTGATTTGGTTTGAGAGGTTCCCGGACCAAGAGTAATGGAAGAGGAAGAGGACGATGGAATTGGGAGACGGTCTCCCGGGAGAACAAGTTTGGCAGTTGTGGTGGCCATCCTGGAATAAAAAGTAGCTGATAGGAGTCGTGTTGTACCACTGTCCTTGATTGCTGTTTGTGGCAGAAGGGATGGTACAGTTGGTAGGTCTTGTAGGTGTGCTCTAATTTACTTTGCAGCGATAGTGATGGAAGAGCTGGGTGGATGGCTTGAGTGTGCTCACGTTCCGACGCAAACTTGGGACAACATCAATCAGATGACATATGTGTCGACGACGACAATAATGCTCTCCTGTCGGCCCAGGAGTTCGCAAAATGGTAGTTGGCGCGTCGCTTTCACGTGAACCTTCCCTTCCACCCTTCCCCACTTAAGATCGCGTAACGAATTTCCCCCCCCCCCCCTTACCTATCAGGCGGTCGCGAGTCTCAATTGTAAACAAACCACCAACCTAATACTGGGATCAGTCGGATAGCTACGCTATCACGTTCCGTCACATCTTCAAAATCAGCAACGTTGATCAGTTTGTGAGGTCATGACTTGTTCAAAAGACGGATACTGACTGAGTTGCCCATCCTCTGTTCTCAAATGACATCATTCCTGCCACTGCCTCTTATTGATTCTCACATCACCAGCTCTCACCGTGGCCCAAATGTCTTCGAGCTTGGGGGGACCGTCCCGAGTGGGGTCAAAATCGACTTCTTCGATTGCCAGAACCACTATGGGCAAGGGGGTACAGAGAAGTAATGTTAGACTGGCAGATAAAGAGAAGGTACCGGAGAAGGGTCCGAGTGGACCAAGGGATCCAAATAACATCAGGGTGGTCGTAAGGTGTCGGTGAGTTGACAGACAGTCTAGCCTTTCATTCGCCGTTTGAAGCCAGGCAAAGCGAAGTATGAAGGTTGCTTCTGCAGCGTATGAATGCTGAAAAGGTTTCTGCTCTCTTTTGAATGCCGACAGAGGCCGCTCGGAGATGGAAATCAACCAAAAGACCCCTGTGATTGCCAAGACCGATGGACCTATCTCGTCTTCGGTGACAATCGAAACCGGCGGTCCTTCCTCGTCGACCATCCCTTCCGCCTACCCTATCGCCAGCCTTCCTTTCGCCGAACGAGCAAATGTTTCGAAGACATACAGCTTTGACCGCGTTTTTGGACCGGAAGCCGATCAGACGTTGCTTTACAAGGAGGTGGTGGAGGATATGTTGGAACAGGTCCTAGCGGGGTACAACTGTGCCATATTTGCATACGGTCAGACAGGCACAGGAAAAACGTGAGTCTTCGGAGGTCTCGCGATGTTTGCAAATATACAGCGCGACATTTATAGACTGACAAACTCAAAAATTCGAACGTAGATATACCATGCAAGGTGACACCGGACTCACTCCTCTGAAAACGCCAGTTGCCGACGCCGGTGTAATACCTCGAGTCCTTCATCGCCTGTTCGCCCGTTTGCAGGTCGACCCGGATGCAGAATACGCCGTCAAATGCGCATATGTCGAGCTTTACAACGAGGAACTGAGAGATCTTCTAGCTCCTGATTATAAGCAGAGTGGAGAAGGAGGTCTGAGAATTTATGAAGAAGTTGGAAAGAAAGGTATCACGATCCAGGGGTTGGAGGAGATAAATATTGGGAGCACGAGCGATGGGTTAGCTTTGTTGCAGAAAGGAAGTCAAAGGAGGCAGGTAGCGGAGACCAAGATGAACACGGAGTCGTCGTGAGTTTCAAAATCTACAATCGTGGTACCGGTCGCCCTCTAATTTCCTGTCATGATTTGCAGTCGATCCCACACCATCTTAACCCTCACCGTCCACACCAAAGAGCAAACTGGTCGAGGGACCGAGGAAATCGTAAAGGTTGGCAAGTTTCATCTGGTCGATCTGGCTGGAAGCGAAGCCATCGGTCGATCTGGTGCTGAAAACAAGCGAGCTCGGGAAGCTGGTATGATCAATCAAAGTCTACTGACGCTCGGTCGGGTGATATCCGCGCTGGTAGATCGAAGTTCACACATCCCGTACCGAGAGTCGAAGCTCACTCGACTCCTTCAGGATGCTTTGGGCGGAAAGACGAAGACTTGCATTATCGCGACAATCTCACCCACCAGATCGAATATGGAGGAAACGTTGTCGACATTGGAGTACGCATTACGAGCGAAATCGATCTGCAATAAGCCGGAGTTGAATCAAAAGACGACGAAGGGGGCGTTGATTAAGGACTATCTGTCGGAAATTGACAGGTTAAAGGCCGACTTGCTTGTACGTCTTTGAGTGTTTGATTTATCTTGGAGAGGCTGACTGATCTGCCTCAACGAAATTGATAATTCCCAGGCATGTCACGAGAAATCCGGGGTCTGGTTCTCAACAGACACATGGAAAGATCTCTCCGCCGAGCACGATAACCGCCGCATCGAACTCGAAGACACCAAGCAACGAGCCAAAACTATTGAGCTGCGTCACAACAGTCTCCAAGAGGAACATCAGCAGAATATGGCAATGTTGGTCGAACGAGATGAGCAATTGGAGGTTCTAACAAAGACCAACTCGACCTTGTCTTCATCAAATACACGGCTAGAGCAGGATCTGCAGCAGCGTTCACAACAGCTCAATCAAGAGAGACACCTGAGCGAGAAGTACGAGGCAGGCGAGAAGGCGATGCAAGCCACTGCTTCCAAGGTGAAAGAGCTGCTTCAAACCAGTGTCGAAGATCTAAGCAACATGTTCGCTAAAAGCGATCGACTGACAAGTACTCTAGAGCACAACATACAACTCGCCAACGGCACTTCGGCCACTATCGCTAAGCTCTTACATCACAATATGTCGATTGTTGATCGATTTCAGTCCACAAGCTCGGCCTTTGTTGATCAAATCCGAGACACATCCCTCTCTCAGCTTGGCGAAAACATTGGAACCCTTGGAACCAAGCGATCAGAACTTGAACGCAATCTATCGAAACTGGAAACAAACCTAAAAGCACTCACACGCGAGCTAACAAGCTCGAACGCCGAGTCATCCAACAGCTTGAAAGAGATGGGTTGTCTGCAGGAGCAGATTGCGTTGGATGTCGGCTCATGGGTCCAGGAAGAGGAGAGATCGGGGGGGGATGCACAAGCGATACTGGCGGAGGCGCATCAAAGGGTCTACCGGGAGGTGCGTGACCAACAGCACTCCGTTCTCCGTATAGTATAAGACTGACACTTTTAGATCTCTCGCATAGGTCGCGAAAGTCCAAGATCACTTCACAACATCGATGCAGAGCATGATGCGAACGGCTAATGCAGAGGTCGGAGCGCAGAGCTCTTTGTCCAGGAGGGCTGTGAACCTCAGTGGTGATCTGGCAAAAGCCGAGGTGTGTTTGTTTCGCCCTTGATGACGTAAGGTTGAATCTGACCTCTCCCTTGTCTCTTATAGCTGGATCGAATCCAGAAGTTGAACAGTCAGCTGGAGGCCGATCTCCTGGTCGAACAAGCCAAGAACTACAGGCTGCAGCAAGATCTTGCTCAGTCCATTGTCGCGCTCATCACCGACTTTGGCAAGTCTCAGCAAGCTGGTATGGCATCCCTTGTGGGCGGCGCCATCCGGAGCAACGAACCTGCGATTGAGGTCCTGCGGGCGACTGATCAGCGGACGCAGGAACTGTATAGCGCAATCACACACCAGCAGAAGACGAGCGAAGGGAGGCTGGAGGGCGTAAAACAAAGCTTGGAGACTGGAATCAGAGAGTCGAGCACTGTGAGACTGTCATCTTTTCACGATCCTCCTCACAGGCACTCACTGAATTACCTTTTTCGAATCCTAGGCCTTGGTTGAATCTCAGAGAGATCTAAACAATACTCTGTCGAAAGTTTCTGAGGATAGCTTGGCACGTCTTGCAAAGTTGTCTCAAACTATGGAGACGAAGTTGTCTACGTTGCGGGCCGGGGAGGCAGAAGGTGAGTTGTATACTCTCTTTGTGTGCGTCCTTCATATCAGCTCATGATTCTCTGCCGTTTATAGTTTCCTCTCAAGTCGAAAACTCTTCGTCCATTTTGGGGACCGCCATCGTCACAATGCAAAGTGACCTTTCGACCTGTGTTGCCAGCGTAGGAAAAGATCTTTCTTTACTCGAGCAGACAATGCAGCAACAACAGCAAGATTTTATCAAGACGATGGAACATCTCGAGCCTGCTTTCGCCGAGAACAGCTCTGCGGCGAAAGATGTGGTGCAAAAGACTCACGTCGCCAATGCAGATCTAGGCCGACACATGCAGACTACCAATGCGACTGGCCACACTCCCATCAAGAGAAAATGGGACGTGCCGAGTACACCGAATATTGTTGGCAAGCGAGAGGATCTGATCGCGGAATTTAATCTTACATTGCAGCATGCTCGGGCAGAGACCGGCGTCGAGCCAGAACAGCAAGCTGCTTTCGAGGAGGCTGTTGCTCCCGCACCACTTGAGAAACTTGGCTCGCCTTTCGCTTCCATTGATCCCAATGTCAAGGATCCGCCTTCTGGGATAGCAGTCGATAACAAACCGAATGTGCTTAAACGATCGATGTCTAAGGCGATGCAAGACGCTGGGAGTAAATTGACGGAGTCACAAGTTGAGGAAGGCGCACCCATCAAGAAGAGGTTGGTCCGATCTCGAACGACGACTCGCATCTGATAAAATATGGTACATCAAAGACTTGGTTCAGGAGAAGACCGTTCTGTGTTGTAGAATTTAATGTTGTCTCGTTGATTTCGCTCATGACTATTTATTATATCTTCGAAGTGATCAAGCAAATCTCACCTGCCCTTTACCGTCGAGATGTGGCGTCGGAGGTAAAAGTTTCAACCAGGAAAGCTTCCGGTCGTAATCTGTCGGCCGCCGCGTCATAACCCAATCCAAAGGCACCCAGCGCGAGGCTGTGCTTGATTCCTACTGAACTTCTTGCACACGGCCGTCTTTTCTGTTGATCAAATATGGTAAAATTCACCATCGATGAACATCCAATGTCATGACCAGTGACTATGATAGTAAATCGTTGCACGTCAAAACCCGTCTTTGAGATCTTTCTAGCGTCCTTCTCCAGGGTTTCGCTTTTCGAGCTTTCATAGATGCAGCTTCTGCGCAATACCCGCAACCTGTTCCCTGGCGATGCATGCCCCTCACCTATCAATCACCACTGATCTCAGCCCATCCGTATCCGCGCCTTTATCTCCTCATACTCCAGATGATGTCAACGTATCTCGGCGACTGAGTTGGTCTACTCGTATTGAAGGTGCACAAAGTCAAGGGGTTGCCCATGCAGATAAGGATCAGACACGAGCATTTGTTACGCCGACTTTGGACCCAGAATTAGGTACGAATCAGGGGCAAAGAAGCGCTGCAGATGCGCAGCTACTCCAAGACCCAACATCGGAAAATACAAAACGACAGAGAACAGATATGTCTTCCTCTTCCTCTAGCTACATCTTTGAAGATGAAGGGGAACTGAGAGCGACGAGAAGGCGCCAGCAAAGGTCTTCTTTCGGGGGGAGCTCCGGAAGGGCCTCGATTGCGTCGACAGGTAGGAAGTTCTTAGCGCGCCGCGATAGCGTGCGATATGCTGCCGATAAAATTAGAAATGTCGGTGCTCGGGTTGCTGCACGAGTTGCCAATGTACAAGCTTTTGAGGACGAGATCAGGCCAGCGGCGATGATGGCTCACGGAGATGTCGAGCTCGATGAAGACGACTATGGAGAAGGTAAACATCTCCTGGGTAACGGAGACGACCAAAACTTCATCGATGATGACACATCCATCAAGAACGAGCCGGATGGTCTCCCAGAGGGACCTGCACGGTGGAGAGAGCCCAGCCCGTCTTTTGGAAGCCCAGCGCCGCCGGCGCAAGCCTCGCTTTCGACCTCCGGTCTGCACGGCAAGTCCTTGGGGATATTTGGGCCGGAACATCCTCTCCGGATGGCCTTGTTCACAATACTACAGCAACCGTGAGTAATGCTTTTCAATAAAACCGACCCTATACTTTACTTATTGTTCCGTCCTTGTTTCAGAACGACGGAGATCTGCATCCTTGCACTCATCATCTTTCACGCCATCGTTCTCTGCATCGATGTTGCACCAAACTTGAATGAACCACGAACAGCTCCAGGATATTTTCATAGCTGGGAAGATGTTGCACTGCTGGTAGTATTTGTTGTCTATACGTGAGTTTTACACCGGCTTCGTCTAAGCCATTATTTTGGCTGATGGCATGCTCTGAGATGTAGCGCGGAGATGATGGCTCGAATCATCGTTTCAGGGTTCATTTGGGGTCCAACGTCATCGAAGTACGGAGGTGGAAATGGTCCAGATCAAGATACGACCGATACCAAGCTTGCGACGAAGATCAAAGGAAAGTTTCGGGACATCACAGCCCAGTTAGACCGCTCGTCATCAGGCGCCGTCGGTCACCCTACATCTTCTTCCGCTCGAGGCGGGGCATCACCGTTTCCAGTTACCCCTATCGATCGCCCTCAGCATTCATATAAGCCTTGGGAGACCACTGCAACTCCTCAAATCCAAAGCTTAGCGCCAGCTTTGGATTATGAACGTCGACAGCCAAAGCGGAAAGGCACGGCTTTCAGCGAGATCCCGTTTCAGAGAGCAATGGTAAAATCAAAGTTGCTGCTTCAGTTGGGGCGGCCTTTTCTACGACACACTTGGCAGTAAGTTTCTGACCATTGTGCCAAAGCATACAGTGCTGATCAGGCAATACTGCGTATCCCTCGTCCCCCTTTAGCCGCATCGACTTTGTATCGGTTTTAGCGTTCTGGATCTCATTTGCCCTGGCTGTCTCTGGTAAGGAGACATCCGAGGACCACCACATCTTTATCTTTCGAGCGATTAGCACTCTGCGGATCACTCGATTGCTCTTAGTGACCAGTGGAACCGCTGTGAGTACTCAATCTGGTGTCTTTTTGGTTTCCCAACCACTGACTAACAAATTGCCATCTTAATGAGATAGACCATCTTGCGCAGTCTTAAGCGAGCGGGTCCTTTGCTACTCAAGGTCGCGTTCTTCGCATTCTTTGCTCTCTTCATCCTATCAATCATTGGCTTGAAAAGTTTCGACGGTAGCTTCCGCCGGTCATGTCAGCTGGAAGGTGAGTAAAGCCAGGGATGAGATCAGAGGGATAGTAAGATTAACTTCGTCATCCTAGATCCGCAAAACGCAACCGACATCATATCTCTTGGACATGCATGCGGTGGACACATCGATCCCATCACCCTGGCTGACGTTGGATTTCTGGGCCTTGACGGCCTTGTTGTGGGACCGCCCAAAGGATACATTTGTCCTTTAGGACAGATTTGCATGGTACGTCAAACAGGATCCTCCCGTAGTACATACCTGATTTGCTCATCGCTTGCCTCTGGCACCTTTCCGACAGACGACGGAGGAAAACTTGAGTGGCAACGGAAACTTCGATAACATCGTTAGTTCCGCCCTCCAGTCAATTATCTTTGCCTCAGGTATGTACAAATCCCGCAATTTTCGCGCGCTAACATCGTTGACGAGGATAACTTTTGTTTGCAGCCAATTCATGGAGTCCGGTAAGCCGAGGATGCTCGCAAATCGCCGTACATGCATTCTGACTGTCTCGCAAACATTCACAGATCATGTACCTTTTGATGGACTCCGATTACTACGCTTCCGCGCTCTTCCCAATTGTGTCTCTTATCCTACTCAACCTGTGGCTGGTATCTCTTCTCGTTGCTATCCTCGTGAGTAGTCTGACTACAGTCTCACTGTCGCACAATCCTTCCATCTGAATGTATGTTTGACAGGTCAATACATTTCGAGGCATTCGCTCCGAAGGAGTCAGTGCATTTGGAGCGACGGCGTAAGTCTTGGAGTCTTGGAGTCTTGGAGTCTTGGAGTCTTGGAGTCTTGGAGTTGGGCTTATTCACCCTGCGTTCGCTTGCAGCCACAAGATTGCCTTGCAACCACGCACAGTCCAAACCCGAATGCACACTTTCCTCACCTGTTTTCGTTGGCTGTCAATCACCTTAATAACTGCCAGTCTCATTGCATTCGCATGGCTACCAAGGCAAATGTCACCTTCTTCAGCGCGTGCTCTCAGTCAGTCCAGGAGACTACTGCCGGCTACTATACAGCATCAACTGACGAAGTCTTACTCCGCAGCATGGACGCAAACAGCGATCACCATCGTCCTCGATCTCGAGATAGCGTTCCGAATCTGGCCCTTTGTACCCCACGTCAAGGAGTACTTCGCGAACGGAATGAACTCCTTTGACTTTTTGCTTGCCATATTCACCACACTTCTTTGCGTGCCTATCGTTCAAGAAACTGCGTATTTCAAGTGGTTGATGGTTTTCTACCTGCTTCGATTCTATCGCGTCATCATCGCCGTCCCCAGAATGCGGCCTTTACTGGTAAGCGATTCCTTTGCATCGCCGGGGAGAGGATGGGCTGTTGGCTGACCGTGAGGTTTCTTCCAGTTGTCTATCTTCGGCAACTTCGCCTCCATGGGGAACACCTTGATATTTCTGCTGCTCATTACCTTTGTGGCAACTCTCTTCACCTCACAACTCTTTCGTGGCGACATCGAAATCGCAAGTGCTACGATAACCTGGTCGGGGGGTTTCAACACATTTTTAGGCATGTTCCAGGTAAGTCTTGAAAGTTGCTGACTGTCCCCAATTGCTAACGGAAACCCGTTGGATTCAGATTCTTACGTCCGAAAATTGGACCGATCCCCTTTTCGACACTATCGCGACCGAGCAGGGTTGGGGACAAGGTGTGGTAGCTGGAATACTGCTTGCCGGTTGGTTCGTCCTGTCGAATTTTCTAGTTCTTCAATTGCTGGTCGCTGCGATCAATGAGGTGAGATAGAAGTCGACTGTCATCGTTTCTTTACTTACTGTTGTTCTCTCGCAGAACTTCCAATGGAGTGAGCAACGCAAGAAAGAGTACCAGCGAGATATGTATGAGATGCGGAACGCGCCTATTCTTCTCCATCAGAATTGGTTCGAGCGTCTCAATCCGTATCGTTTGCAAGCACCGCAGCCACGGTCAATTTCGAGACAGCAACTTTCTGCGAATCCTTTTTTGCCCTGGAGTGAAAGATTACCTGTACAGAATTCCTGGAATCCAGTGAGAAGCAACAGAATATCACAGCGCATCTTTGACCGTCAGCTTATGGACTGATATCTGCAGGATGCTGTTGTTAATAACGCGATCAAGGTGGATTCAGCGCACAGCAGGCTTATCGATCGCCTGTTCGACCGAATCTCTGGACAGACCGAAACGAAAATAGCAATTGATTCATCCAATGATCCAGGGCTTACCGACATAATTGATCAGAACCCGACGATGACAATAGACGTCACTCAGGAAGCACTGCGAATCCGGCGCAGGGCAATCTCGGAGTTCATCCTTGACCACCCGGGCTACGACGTCGCTCTTTTCTTGTTCACGCAAACAAACAAGCTCCGGCAACTGTGCCAAAGTATTGTTCCATCCAGCTACCAAGAACGTATCTTCGGCCGACCAACTCCCAATCGGATGGCCTTCTTGACACTACGAATCATGGTCTTCCTGTCGGTTGTTGGAAGTGTTGTCGTGACCGCGATCGCCACCCCTTCGTACAAGAGGGATTTTTATTATAATCACGGATATATATTTACTGCGTGGTTTACGCTTGTTGAGGTAGCAATAAGCCTGGTGAGTCTCTATCCGCCTCAGAGTCCGCCTCCCTCCATCCCTCAGACTACTAATGCTCAGGAAAACAAGGTTTTTTTCATCGAGGCCGGTCTCAAAATGGTCGCAGACGGCTTCTTTTTCACTCCGAATGGCTATCTCCGATCGGTCTGGAACGTCATCGATTTTGTCGTCCTGTGGACCGTTATTATCAACACAACGACTTCGCTTGTGTATGTCGGCAGCCGCTTCAGTCGTTTTACTCAAGCACTCACTGCGTTCCGAGCCCTTCGTCTGATCACACTTTCACAACGTTTGCGCGACACGTTCCACGCCGTGTTTATTTCTGGTGCGGCCCGACTTTTGGAAGCTTGCGTTCTGATGATATTGTACTTGATTCCTTTCGCAATATGGGGGTAAGCGCTGGTTATTTTGTCCGACCAATACCAGAAAAAATACTGACGTTCGTGCGATCTATCAGTTCCAGCATTTTCGCCGGTCGACTCTACACCTGTAATGACGAAAATGCCAGCGGTAAAGCGGATTGCATTGCTGAATACCTGACCTCCCCTGTCGACAACAGTCTATCATTCATTGCACCACAATCTTGGGACAACCCTGAATTTGGTGGAAGCAGGTGGACATTCGACACTTTCCCATCCTCTTTGTTGATTCTGTTCGAAGTCGTATCTCTCGAGGGCTGGACTTCCGTCATGGGATCCGTGATGAACATCGTGGATATCGATCAAACCGCACAAGCAAACCACTCGCCATGGAACGCTCTCTTCATGGTTGCGTTCATACTCGCAGGAGGTGTTGTCATTCTTTCAGCGTTCCTCAGCATTATCATCTCGAACTTTGCCGTTCGGACTGGAACTGCACTCATGACGATGCCTCAGCAACGATGGTTTGCTCTGCGGAGGTTTCTGCAACAACAGACACGATCGAGGCGGCCATTCAAATCCATGGGCCAAATCAGGGTCTGGTGTTATCAAAGGGCGGCAAGGAAACGTGGATATTGGGCACGGATAATTGTTGCCCTGCTGTGCTTGCACACCTTACTCTTGGCGTGAGTGTGCGAATCTTCTGGAAAGTAATCATTATCTGATTCCACCTTTTGATGATGATGAAGCTCCGAGACGTATAACCAGAGAATATTCAAAACCAAAACAGCAGGTAAGTGTTTCAACCCTCCTTGAAATGGTCGTCTATGGCTGATAAAACATTGCTTTCTCTCCTCAGACATCTTGTTCATGACTTTGATTGTCATCTTTGTCATCGACGCGTCAGTCCGTATCTATGGTCTCGGGTGGCGAAGCTTCGTCTCCAATGGCTGGAACATCTACGACATTGCGGTACTTTCCGGCGCATTCGCTACGACCATTCCGATATTGGCCCAGGGATTGATTTATGTTGACGCAAGTGTAATGCAATTGCAGAAGGTGAGCGCCTTCCCCCAATTATCTGCAGCGCCCGGTGGTCACAGATCTTAACTTATTCTTGCTGTGGCGCCAGCTCTTTCTCGTCGCCATTTCGCTCAAGCTTGTTGAAAAGAACGATTCTTTGAACCAGCTGTTTAAGACATCTATGTGAGCAACGATCTCTCGCAAGCATATATCCAATGTGAATGGCGTTGTGGTGTTAATCGCTCGCACCTCAGTTCTGGTTTGCCCCAAATCGGCCGAATATTATTGCTCTGGACATCCCTCTTCCTCTTTTTTGCTATCATCCTCACCGAGGTCTTTGGCCTAACCAAGGCGGGGGACAACTCCATCAGCCGTTTCACCAATTTCCGCTCCTTCGGCAACGCCTTGATTCTGCTTTTTGTCTGTAGTGTTGGGTGCGTCTTGTCTTACATCTCCGACTGACAGACTCCAAGTACTGATTTATCTCTCCTTTCCTGGCAGCGAGGGGTGGAATGGATACATGCACGACTTGTGAGTACTATCGAGGCAACAACACGGGCTACCTTGAATTTGACTATAATTGTGTTACTGTCATAGCATGGTCACATATCCGGCGTGCACGAAGAGTGACAAATTGTTTGAGTCAGACTGCGGTAGCCCTGGCTGGGCAATGGCCCTTTTCATTGCCTGGAACGTGCTTTCTATGTGAGTCATGCGTTGGATTTATCCGGTGCGACATAGTACATCTACTAATTGTCCCATCGTCGCAGGTACCTTTTGCTTAATATCTTCACTGGTCAGTTCAACCTCATTCAGCATGTCTTCATGTCCAAATTTGCTGACACATCAATATCCCTGAAGCCATCATTGTCGAGTCATTCTCATATGTATACGAGGTGCCCGGCTCTGCTTCATTCAGCAGAGAGCAGATCAGTAAGTAACTGATCCGCCGTGATTTTCTCGGCACGGCAGTGACTAAACACTTGGCTCTCACAGGGTCATTCAAGAAAGCTTGGGCCGCGGTCGATCAAACTGGGAAAGGGTATATAAACAAATCCGATCTTGCGAGATTCTTTGGAGTAAGATACAATTTTCGCAAAATCCCATTTACCAGTCGCTAAAATCCAGTTACCAAATCCTCCTGGCCTTTTTAGCTATTGCATCATCCTTTCGACGTTCGACCTTACCGATCTCGCTACAGCTTACGACGCTTGCTGAACATCGCTGCACCGGATGAGGACACACTCCCGTCGACGCACGTCATTCAGGGAACGAAACGGACCATAGATGTTGACAAGCTTGTTGCTGCCTTATCAGACCTCAATTCGGAAGAGGTCAGGGAAAGGCGCAAGACATATCTTCGCATCCTTCACGAAGCGAAACTACTGGCCGGTGGAAAGGGTATCAGCTTCACTCAGATGCTGGTGCTCCTTGCGCATTACAAGCTGATCGATGATGAAGAGGCACTCATGTGAGATTGTGCAGTCGAGCTTTCTAAACTACGTCTGTCTGACCTCTCTTTCTTCAGGATCGATGAATTGGAAGCAAGAAAAGAGCGACTTCGCAAGGTCCAAGACCAGGTTGATATGGAAGTCGTCAAGTCACTGCTGAAGACGATATACTACCGCCGACGTTACCTCGCCCTTCGAGACGAGAACAAACGGTTGCTGAAGCCCGAGACAAGAGGTTTGCCTGCTATCGTCTTGGATGACTCAACTGCTCCTTCGTCGCCTGCAGATGGAGACCTTGGTAGAAGCCTTTCCCTCCGACCTTCAACGTCTGCGCCCAGCGATCCTGATCAGCCACTTGAGCCCATTCCGAGCCTATGGAGGAGGACAACCAGGTCCGTTGCAAAGCGAGACTCGGGAGCGACCGCCCCCGGTGTTGATGATGCCGGCCGGCAAACAAGGCAGAATCGCGATGTGCGGGCGTATGGGCAACGCGGGCACACTCGTGGCCCATCCGATCTTGGCATGATTCACCCAGATACGGTGGATGACGATGATCTGTGAGTGAGATGCCTTCTTGACTGGAAAGCAAAGCTAACTTTAGGCCCCAATGACAGCGAAAGTCTCATCCCGGCTCCGCACCGTGGATATAGACAGGTCGATTCTGAAGGAGAGGAATACGAACTGATCTCGCTATATTCTCGCGGTCAGTGAAATCTCGGCTAGCAATGAGGGGTGGTTCAGACTAAAATCTTACAAAGTGCCTTCCTTCGTCTCTGCAGACCCTACTGTGCAAACGCCTTCACACCCATTCATTGACGGCCAGGTTTTTGACGACCCATTTACGAATAACAGATAGGCAGGATTTTTAAGACTTAGAGGGAGGATCATGTCACAAATGATTGGTATACCATCTCATTGGGAGACTTTTTGGCATGCCAAACTGTGCCCTCGATGACTCGGAGGGCATGCTAAGAGCGCTCCCCGGTCTATCCATGCACTGCGAATTCACTAGTGTGGAAGACGGAATCCCCATTCTAAATAAAATCGATATAATGATACGATCGCGATGGCTTTGTCAAGGCCGCTACTGGTCGAAAAGTGGTGGCGGCTACTCGTGAAGTAATCAAGCATGCCACCAACGAATATGGGTAGGCAAGGCGGGTGTCTGATTGCGTGAGCAGGTGATGTTTTGTGAGTACATCGGCAAGTCATCATTTGAGTGGTGCTTGGTTGTTTTGCACAAAGCTTCCAGGCACTTCTCCCCATGTCTGGCGACCCCAGCGGACTCTTTGTAGACGTCATCATTCCACGATTTCCAGGTTTTCAAACAGACTCTCAAGATGGTCAAAAAGAGTGCTATGACCGCAACTTCAACAACAAGATCTTCCCACCAAGCCTAATTCTATGATAGAAGACTCTGGGGGTTGAATATGGAAGGAAGGAAGTCATGCGGTCCGTCTCCAGGCAAGCAGGGGCAGTTTTGGGCAAACACACTTAGAGGCCGCGTTCAAAGTGGAGCATGTATTTGTAAACAATGATCTGATTGCAGGAGAGGGGAAGAATGTGGTGACGAGACTGGCAGACAAGTACCAAAGGAGGGTATGAATCATGGGTCGGGACTTCTTTTCATATTAGTCGTGGCCGCTGAAGCTGCAAATCTCAACTTGCTTCTTCGGACTCTACACCCAGAGCCTTTAATCGCCACGCTTTCCGTGTGGGATTCAACTCGGTCGCGTAAGTCGCCAGAAACCGAAAAGTAAACAACCAGAAATGCCGGAGATCTCGATGAAGAGAGAAAGAGAGAGGGAGAGAGAAGGGGGGGGAGAACGGCGTATAGACCATTGAAGGTGCGAGTTTACTTGTCCGTAGGTCATGAAGCTAGCTGGGCATATTGTGACGATTATGTTATGAGAGTGATAGACCACATACATTCCCTGAAATCTGGAACGCTCGTGCTCTTACGTTGGGGCGGCCCCTCATCGTTTCCGTTTCACAAGCAGGCCTCCTCCATATTGCCCATGGTTGCACGCTCGTACGTTCATCCAATTGACAATCAACATGCCTTCCTGGTTAATGAAAGCAGAACCCGAGACTAGGTTAGAGAGGGGTGTTGATGTCAAGGTGAGATTCACTTACTAATCAATCGCCTTACGTCTGATCGTTCTCTTCGAATCCCCAGTGCCTGTTTGAAGTGGAACTTATCCATCTTTAGTTTTCGATAGATGACCTCCAAGAGATCGGGACGAGCAAGTGGGATGGTGAGGCAGGCTTATATTTGAGGATCTGAACCAGCGGCAATGGTCGGGCTATCAGCTGAATCTCCTCGGCAAATCATGCCTCGACTGTCTCTTCCCTATCTCCAGGTGTGAGGAACCATGAAGCAAAGAAGATCATGAAAGAGATGATGAAGGTGGGCGACAAGGTGAGTTGCGCTGCTTTGATCCCTCTGTTTAGTTTCGGTTTCTTGTACGCCGCATCTGTCTGAACATCGCACCACTGCTATTTCGTACCTCGCCGATCTCAGGTCCTGTTCTATCACTCGAATTGCAAGGTGCCCGGGGTGTATGGACTAGCCGAGGTCGTAAGGGAAGGATATCCAGACTGTAAGTCAGTGGAAACCGTGCCAAACGATGCGTTTGATGTTGATCACATTCACACCCTATACTTGTCAGTCACAGCCTGGGATACGTAAGTCGGCTCATAGCATATATATCATCGATTTCCGAAATTATTCTGCTAACTTGTCTGGTCGCCTTCTACTGCTTTTGCAGGACACATCCCTACTACGATGCCCGATCCAAGGAAGACAATCCGACGTGGTTCATGGTAAGCTCACCTGACATCGATCATCCCCCTCTCCGGCCGCGAGATGAATGTCGCCTGACTTTCTTCCATGCGGCTTTGCACTTGCCCCAGGTCGACATCCAATACAAGTCTCACCTAGCGAACCCAGTGACTCTCGGATTCTTGAAACATCTGACCAGTCTCCCGAAAATACCCCAGGAAGTGGATTACATTGGTCTGGAAGGACTGGCGGAGCTTAAACAAATGACTCTGGTCAATCGCGGCAGACTGAGTGAATTGGAAATCTTTTTCTCACTTTGACCTCGTTTTTCTGCGAATATGTGTTTGAGACTAATGTCAAGGAACTGATTGCTCTGTATCACATTGCATCAGGTGTTCAACCGGTCACGGATATAGCTTACGAAATCATCGTCCAACTGGGAAAGAGCGGTGGATTTCAGGATCTCCCCGGAGGGTCAAATACCACAAAGCCCAAGAGAAGGGGCAAGGGCAAGGCCGAAGCCCAGACTGTGTCAAACAGCAGTCCAGAAGAGGAGTGCGAACCCCGCAGCAAAGTAGAAACAAAAGCTTCGGCAGTCAATGGGAAAACAGAACAAGAGGGACGACCTCCGACGCGACCAAATATGAAAAGGGATGTCAAGGATGAAGACTGTGTCGAGAAAATGAAAACTCGGCCGGTGCCCAAAAAGCAGCGACAGGCCGGATCGGAGAAGACAGATGCACCTCCGAATAGTGTTGATGATCCGACGACCAATAGGAGGTCCGCCAGGCTATCCAAAAAGTAGTCAAGAGTTATGCCAAAGAAGACAAACGAATGAAAGTCCAGCTCCGGCAAATTGTGGTCTGCAACCAGCGCGAACTGTTGTTGCTGTGTGTTTGTGAATATCAGATAAATATGATCATGACCATGTCAGCTTCACGGCGTCTCTATGTCTCTAAGTCTCTACGATTCCTTTCCTGTCTCGCCGGATCTCTTCTTAAGCACTGATGGTCTTGAAGATGTTGAATCCGTCCCCAGCTGTCGAGCATACCATTCCGGGGATCTGAGGGTGCCAATGAACTTCCTTGACGTCCTTTTGACCCTGATGAACGAACAAAAGCTGAGGAGGCACAACGATTCCGGATTCAGTCACGTTTTTAGAGGCTGCTTCTTCGTCGTCAGCTTCGACACCGAGATCCCAAAGGGTGACGGAGTCGTCTGCACTGGCGGCGGCGAAGACGGAAGTGTCGGTCGGGTGCCATTCAACAGAGGTGATTGGGGATTTGTGCCAGTCGAATTGGGCGACCGGAGTAGGCTTAGGTCCGTTTCTGAGCGGGGCCAAGGAGCAAGAGGAACAGACGAGAAAAGAAACAAAATTGAAGGGGGGAGATTAGTGATCTGGTCCATTTCACGCCGATTGAAGAGCCATCGTTCCCAAAAGTGGTTTCCCGGATATTACTCACGCAGACTTGAGGTTCCTCAAATCCCAGACCTTCAATCCGCCCTCGTCACCACCACTGAGCAACAAGTAATCCACTCCTTTATTCCAGCTAATGACGTTGACGTCCTCGTCATGAGCGTCCTTAATCCCTGTCACTGCCTTCTTGTTCTTCACTCTCACGTCCCAGACCTTGACGCTTCTATCAGCAGAGCAAGACGCAAAGACGGTCTGTTCCGAAGGCGACCATTGGAGGTCTTCGACACTGCTTGTGTGTGAGAGGTACGCATCCGGTTTTGTTACGAATCCAGTAGGGGTCAACGTGGTCAAAAAGATCTTGGAGGCGATATCACCGGTCAGGAGTCGACCATCTTGATGCCAGTCGAGAGCGAAACCTTCATTTCGGCCATGAGTGGTGATGGTGTGCAGAGGTCGTTTGGACTGCTCGCTTCGTGCCGGTGCTGAGGCTGGGTTTTCGAGAGCATCAATCATGGGACGGACGTCGAAAATGTGGACTTTACCAGTCTCGGCCATGGTGGCAACGTGGTATGGTGTTTGAGAGGCCATGGGTGGCAAGAGTTCCGGTGATGGTGCGAGGGGTCGAGCTCGGATTCGGTTGACTCCACCCGTGTGAGGGATCGAGAGGTATTCCAAATGAGCATCTTCGTCCGTCTCATCCGCGTCGTCGTCTTCATCATCGTCATCCGAGTCATCACCATCCTTCTGGGTTCTCCTTAACCCAGCCCACTTCATAACCACTACCTCATCTTGACCTTTGTTACCCATCATTCCTGAGCCAGAGGTGTTTTCGGGATGTTCACCCGCCTGAGTCCCTGCGACGACGAATGCGGTATGGGGGAATCGATTGCGCTCCCATCCGAGGTTATCCCGCAGCACATCGAAGGAAAGACAAGGCCAGGTGTATTCGAGAGGGTGAAGAGCTTGGTAGACTGAATGATCAGGCTCGAGCACCTCATCGGCTTCCAGGGGTCGCGAGCCATGTGATGGAAGGTAGACATGAGTCTCGGGTTGTTTCTCCTCTTCCTCTTCTTCAGCTTCTAGGATCTCATCTTCAAGCATGAGTGCATCATTGTCTTCGTCTTCGTTTTCGTCTTCGTCTTCGTCGCCTTCCTTTCCAGCATCCTCCTGCTCATCCTCGCTATCCATGTCATCCTCCCATCGGTCTTCGAATTCTCCCATACCTTCATCTTCTCCCTCTTTGACGCCGCGGCGGCGGCTAGAATCAGCCCCCACCTCGGCCTTGGGAGCTTTCACCGACTCAATTTCAGCGGCATCGGCAGTACGTTTGGACATGTTGTCTGATGAGAGAAATGGAGTTGATCTGCTTGACCTGGTTGGTATCGAGGGCGATGGTATCGTCCGTCAAAACTCGATGGCTCGAAATGGAAATACTTACTAGCAAAAGTGTCGAGTTGGAGCGCAACTGAAGCCCTAAGACTTTTGTTAAGCTGACCTTGATCTCCCCACAAAGGTTATTGTTTCCTCCTGGCTGAAGTTCAACAACGGTCGTCTGCTGCCTGCGAGGTCACAATCGTTCCCTTCGGCCCCCTTCCCCCTCAAGAATAGCAATGGCCCCCCCCCCACTCAGCATTCAAAAGTTTGAAATCGCCCACCCCAACCTGCTCCCTCCCAATCTCCAACGCCCACCGCGAGTTGGTTGAAGTTGATCACGTGAAACGATCAGAGCGCGTGTAAACTTTTCTCTTCCTTTTTTCACGTGATTATCCTCGCCCTCCCTCTGCTCTATTTCCCGCTCTAAAGCGAAAGTCACCCAATTGAAATAATTTCCCTCGTTTCGAAGCGAGCACAACCTTGCCTGGGCCGTCGTTAAACTGGAGGAGACGGGGGTGGGCGGCCCCGCCGCAAGGAAACTGAGCAGGGAAAGGGTGAATCGACCGGTTGGATGGGATGGGATGGGATGGGATGGGATGCTGGCTGCGGTGCGGTGCACTTTCTGACTCAGTGGTCTGTGGGTCGATAAGATTGGTCGCTTCCGCATCTTGTCACCAGCTTTGAACCGAGTCAGTATATTGGCGGTCCCAACTGATTTCCCACAAAGTAACCCATCAATACCAATCCTCATACTTAAGCGCATCACAAGACAGGTCACGTCTATAACTCACCAGCAAGTTCAGGTTACAGCTATATCCCCTCGAAGACGTCTCCATCTCATTCGCTCTACTCTACACCTGTCCGACTGGCAAATTAACATCATCCACCATGTCCTTCAGCACTACCTTTCCTTCCCCTTCGAACCAGCTCCGAATCCTCCTCCTCGGTGCAGGTGGTCGTGAACACGCTCTCTCCTGGAAGTTGGCTCAATCACCACGAGTCGCCAAGATCTTCGTCTCACCCGGAAATGGTGGAACGGATAACAGTGACGGACAAGGAAAAGTGGTGAACGTCTCAGAATCTGACCTGCCCCAGGGTTGGGGCAAAGATTTCGAACATCTTCTCAAGTGGGCTATTGAGAACCAAGTTGACTTGGTCATTCCCGGACCTGAGCAGCCCCTCGTCGATGGAGTCGAATCCGTCTTCCGAAAAGGTGAGAGCCATTTCCTCTCTGTGATCAGAATTTCCGTCGCAATTGCTAACAATCTGTATATCTCGTCTTTTGCCCTTTCACAGCTGGCATCCCCGTTTTCGGACCTTCGCCCGCTGCTGCTCTTCTCGAAGGCTCCAAGTCCCTTTCCAAGGACTTTATGGCCCGCCACAACATCCCGACTGCCCGATTCCAATCGTTCACCTCTTCGCAACACTCGGAAGCCCAGGCATACCTCAAGACTTTCTCTGTCCCTCCTGTCATTAAGGCCTCCGGTCTTGCCGGTGGTAAAGGTGTTTTGATCCCGGAGACTTTCGAAGAGGCGTCCACTGCTCTCGAGTCCGTGCTTGTCGGCAAGCAGTTTGGCTCGGCAGGTGAAGAAGTCGTTATTGAGGAATTCTTGACCGGACCTGAACTTTCCATTCTTGCTTTCTCCGATGGATACACTCTTCGAGCTCTTCCCGCCGCACAGGATCATAAGCGAATCGGTGAAGGTGATACTGGGTTGAACACGGGTGGTATGGGTGCATATGCTCCTGCTCCTGTGGCTACCCAAGAGCTCTTGGACCAGTGCATGAAAGAGTGCTTGGAACCTACCCTCAGCGGAATGCGGAAGGACGGTTTCCCATTCGTGGGCATGTTGTTTACTGGCTTCATCTTGACCGAACAAGGGCCCAAGGTTTTGGAGTACAATGTTCGATTCGGAGACCCCGAGACAGAAGCTGTGCTTTTGCTTTTGGACGACAAGACCGATTTGGCCGAGGTCATGTTGGCGTGCTGTGAGCGACGATTGGACTCGGTTACTCTTGGTTTGAAGCCTGGATTTGCAATCTCCGTCATCTTGGCCAGCCAAGGTTACCCTGGAAAGTACCCGACCGGTCTCCCTATCACGTTCGGCAACATTCCCGAGGGTGTCAAGGTGTTCCACGCGGGCACCAAGAGCGTTAACGGACAGATCGTCACCGACGGTGGTCGGGTCATCGCAGTCTGTGCTGCCGGTGAGACCCTTGAAGCCGCCGTCGAGCTCGCCTACAAAGGTGTTGCCCAAGTTCACTTTGACGGCAAGACTTTCCGTCGAGATATCGCTTACCGAGCGCTCGGGGACTCTGCCAGTAAATCGACTGGACTGACTTACGCAGCTGCCGGTGTATCGGTTGATAATGGAAACGCCCTTGTCGAGGCCATTAAACCGATCGTCAAGGCGACTCGTCGTGTCGGAGCCGATGGTGAGATCGGTGGATTCGGTGGTGCATTCGACTTGAAGGCTGCCGGATTCAGGGACCCCGTTCTCGTTTCTGGAACAGACGGAGTTGGAACCAAGCTCCGAGTTGCACTCGATGTTGGAATCCACAACACCGTCGGCATTGATTTGGTCGCCATGTCCGTTAACGACTTGATCGTCCAAGGTGCCGAACCGCTTTACTTCCTCGACTACTTTGCGTGCTCTAAGCTCGATGTCAAGGTGGCTGCGGATGTCGTTGCTGGTATCGCTGAAGGATGTCTCCAAGCGGGTTGTGCTCTGATCGGAGGAGAAACCGCAGAGATGCCAGGGATGTACCACAGCGATGACTACGATTTGGCTGGATTCGCCGTCGGTGCTGTCGAGCGAGAACTGATGCTCCCTCAACCGAACATCCAGGCCGGTGACGTTCTTATCGGTTTACCCTCGTCTGGCCCTCACTCCAACGGATTCTCACTCATCCGAAAAGTCGCCTCCGTCTCGGGTCTCACTTACGACTCCGCTGCCCCTTGGGACGCTTCCACCACCCTCGGCCAGGCTCTCCTCACCCCGACTAGGATCTACATCAAACAGCTCCTACCCGGTATCCGACAGGGACTCTTCAAAGCCATGTCCCACATCACCGGTGGAGGTTTCATCGAGAACATCCCTCGAGTCTTCCCCAAGGGATCCACACTCGGATGTACCGTTGACGCGAGCACGTGGGATCTCCCCGCTCTCTGGAAATGGATCATGGAAACCGGTCAGATTGAAGCTCTCGAAATGGCCAGGACTTTCAACATGGGTGTCGGTATGGTCATCATCGTTAGCAAGGAGAAGGTATCAGAGGCGCTGAAGAGCATTCACGAGTCTGGAGAACCAGGTGCTTTCGTCATGGGTGAGATGGTGGAGGGAACGGGTGTGCATATGCAGAAGATGGAGAGCTGGAGCCAATAGATCCGGAATATCCCTTCCGCCTTGCTCTCGGTCAGGACAGGTGTAGACTAGTTGCCCATACAAATAGAGAAAATAGAGAGAACTAAAAAAAAAAAATGGAGGAACGAAAATACAAGGGTGATCTGTCTTTCTTAGTAGAACGAATCCGCAGGTTAGATTTTTTGGTATTTCAGGGTAGTCGCTTTTCATTTCCTTTCTATGCATCTTTTGGGTTGTTACTTTGATTCATTTTATTTCTATCCCATGCCTTTTCAGTTCGTTCTCATCTTTCTGCATTACGTATGGTGGCCCGGTCAAGCAACAAGCCACTGATAATTGTTCCGTCCATGCATTCGGGAAGAGTAGGGTGTGCAGCTTTAAAGTCTCGCCGGGACTTGCTTTTGGGTTGCTGAGCGGACCGGGGTTGTCGCTGTGACGATGGCAGTGAGGGGGAAAAGCCCGGCTCAAAAAAGAGGGGGGGGGGGGGGGGGGTGGGGAAGGGGGCTCCCGGGGCGGG
>JANGFI010001870.1:8708-43950 GCA_025758705.1 Goffeauzyma gilvescens | reverse complement strand
CGGCCGGGGGGGGGGGGGGGGGGGGGGCATGCATAATCCAGCGTCGCACTTGTATTTCCTCGCTTTTACTTCGTTTACACCCGCTGGAGCCCGTTTTTCGCGTTCCGGGGGGGTGGGTGATTTGGATTCCGTGGAAATGAATGATAATTCGCCTTGGCATCGCGATCGATTGACCCCGCCCCGCCCCGCGTCGTTCGGGGGTTTTGGTTTTCCATGGGTTGCCGGCGGAGAACGAGAGGAAAGGATCGAGTGGGAGGGAGGGAGGGAAGTATGATTGGGATGGATGACGGAACGAGAAGTGTGGAGACGAAGAAAATCACCGTCAGCCGAGGAAATAAAAGAATCAGGAGGGGGGGGGGGGGCACGGGGAGAGGGAGGTATCACCGGCCTACAGGGAGATCGAGGGCGGAAGGGAAACAAAGGTGGAGGTTGGGGTTAGGAGATGCAGTACGGAAGAGGGGGGTGAGTCCTCTTTGGGTGGTATTTTTTTGGGTTCTCGTCTGGCCTTTTTCCCGGTTTTTTTTTGGATTCCCTCGGTCATGATCTTGGATTTCTTGGGATCTCCATTGATCTATTACTATGCCCCCCTTGGCCGCTGCCCTGGCCGCTGCCCCGAGCGTCTTTCGCCTTCTCATTCCTTCTTTGATTGAGTGGGCTCACCCCTGCCTGCCCGTCCGTCGTCATCTTCGTCTCCTGATTTCTTTGGGGTCATCTGGCGATCATCGTCGTGGGATTTTACCTCGACTTGACTTCGGGCCTCGGAGTTTTCCATTTGGTGTTGCTTTCCGGTCGAAAGAGGACAGAGGGTTCGTCCGAGTCTCTCCCACAGCGTTTGGGGCCTCCTCAAGAGTCTTTGCCGGAGCATCGGGTTGGTCACTTAACTCCATCAGCATCAGCATCAGCATCAGCATCGCCATCACAATCACAATCACAATCATCATCTGATAGGACCATGCATATTCTTTTCCCCCGTAACTCTCATTGTACCTGTCCATGCTAGTCTATCCCCAACCCTTTGTTTGTTGCCCTTAAAAGGACAACACGGGGAAATACAAATCCTCCCAATACTCCCGAGCAGTAGCGTTACAGTACAATACACAAACGGGTGCCAAACCTTTGTATGCCAAGCGAAATAAATCCAGTACAGCATTGCCTCCCCCCTTCCCCCCCCTCCACTCTTTCTATTTGCCTCGTGTGGGGCGACGCCTCTATCTGAGACACCTCCCGCTTGGCGACCACGACGCACTGGTGATCGATCGGGAGAGTGTTTGACAATCTCTTCATAAGAACGCACTCACTGTCCTGTCTGTACTGTAAATGTAAAGGCCTTACGACCGACCCCAAGCGCTGTTCCGATCGATCTCGAGAATCCAACCCCAATCGCGTCTGAAACAACCTAAGCGGCGCCGCCGACCCAGGAACCGAGAGCCGATGGCTTGGCGTTTTGGATTCTGCTGAAGGGATATCATAACAAGGGGAGATCACACGAAGAGAAGACAAGACCAGGGAAAGAGAAGAGAAGAGGAAGACGAAAGAACAACAGCAACGACCAAAAGAACGGCGGAGGGAGAGAAGAGGGTTTGAGTTCGGCTGGGTTGGCTTGGCTTGGCTTGGCTTGGGTTGGATTGGATTGGATTGGATTCGGGCCGAGGTACTCGACTCGAGTCTAGGTTCAAAGGGAGTTCGGCTCGTTCTCGGTGCATACACATAACAAAGTATCCATCGAAACAGAACAGACAGGCCATACATTTCAAGGCAAGGCAACCGCCGAGAGGTTAACACTGACGGTAACCACACTGTCTCCATGACACACTGCGCCGCCGCCAAGATTGACGCGACGGGATAGAGAAAGAGAAAGAATCAAACAAAGGAAAGACAGAGACGTTCACGTCGGCACTGGTATCGAGTAAGGGATCGGGATCGAATGGAATCGCAACACGTCTGCAGTAGCAACTGGAATTAAAATATATATCTAGATACTAGAGATTCGGATTCACCAACCACTTGCGTAAATTCTCGGCTTCGCCCCCTTCCTCTCGACTGGCCGACCCACCTTCGTACTCACGTCGGACCAGGAAAATTCGACACCGAATTATAATCGAATTCGACCGGGTTTCTCTTCCCCACGACCTTAAAGCGGGCGTTTCTCAAGATTTGCAGAATTGGATAGAATTCAAGTGAAAAGGAGAGAGCAAGATACCCTGATATACCCCCTCCCCCCAAACCGATAACACGGCATACCTCGACATATCATGGCCGAGTTCCGCCAATGGCGCCAAACATGGGCGCTCTGTAGGAAGAATTGGTATGTGGATTGTTCCTGACCTGCGCTTGCAGATATTCCGCTGCGTGTTGCCATTCCACTAGTCTGGTTTGGGTTGCTTGGTGAAGAGTTTCGGTTTCGGATGTCGAATCGATTTCAATCCATTCGGACGGGATATCGGAAACTGATCAAAATATGGCCCTGTTTCTCTCCTTCCTTTTCTTGCTTTCTACAGGTTGATCATGTCGAGGCATTGGATCGTGAGTTTCATCAGGACTATCTCAAACCAGTCTCAGGGGACATCGTGGCTGACATCCCTTTTTCTCGGTTTCGTGTCGTCTCTTTTTCTGTTGGTCGCTCCTCCCCGCATGCTCAGATCAATTTCCTCCGCTGCGTCATTATTCCAATCGCATATGCCGCTTTCCTCTCGAAAGCGATGAAGTTCTTCGCTCCACAACTGATCGTAAGTTTCTCCCCGCCTGCCCGCCTGCCCGCCTGCCTTGTGCTCTACCTGATCCCTCCCGCTGATCACCTTGGATCTCCTCTGCTCATATCGCTGGTATATCACTGCCGACTCTCCACCCCCCACCCCCCTCAACCGGTTCATGCCTCACCCTCTACACTACTGCAGCTCGGCCGAGGCTCTCCCATAACATTGCAACCCGTCGATCCATCCCTCTTAGGCTTGTCCCTGATCTGGTCACCTCCACCTTCCGCCTTGGGCAACCCAAACATTGACACCTATGTCGAGAACTTCATGTCCTCTGTTTGGGATGCTCTCGAGTTGAACGAAGCTGGACGAAGTCACATCAAGCGGGTCGATAACGCGACCAACATGGTCACGATGTGTCCTCAAAACTTCAACCTTAAGAGTGACTGCTTTGCTGGAATTGTCTTGAACGCGATCGATCCCGTCAATGACGTTCTCTCCTACACCTTGCGAACCGATGGAGGGCTCATCTACGTCGATGTGGAAAATCATGAAAGTGATGCTGAAAAGCGAGCTTTGCCGTTGCAATGGGCAATCGAGTCGACCTTCATCGCCACGAAGACGGGTGTTTCTATACCTCGACCTTCCGAATGGCCGTATACTCGCAAGTCCAACGAGGAACAAAAGGAGGAGACTCGAATCAAATTTGTCGGCTCGGTCTATGACCTGCTCGTGCTTGCCCTCTTCGTCGCCTTCCTCGGCGCACCGTACCAATTGGCTGGAGCAATCGCAACAGAAAGAACAGCACTGTTGACGTCCCACTTGGAGGCGATGGGATGCCTCAAAGCCGCACGAGCAATCTCTTGGCATCTCTCGGTCTCGCTCGTCTACTTGCCAGCATGGATCATCTCCGCCGTCTTGTGGCAGAAAGAAATATTTTCAAAGACTTCCCTCGGTTTCCTCATCTTCGCCATCATCTTCTCCGCTACAGCTCTCACTTCTTTCTCCATGCTCGTCGCTGCCCCATTCGCCAGCAGAGCCCCCACTCTTGCAGCCATCACAGCCGTATTTTTAGCAATTATCCTCGCTGTCGTCGCTCTTGTCACAAAAGGTGTTGTGATCGAGATCGTCCTCGGTCTCTTGTTCCCTCCTACCTTGTTCACATATATCATCAAAGCCATCAGCTCTTTTGAGTCAGAGGGCCTAGTACCCAGTCTTACCAGCCAAAGCCCACAAGGCGAAGCACCACTCATCGCGCTCTTCATTATCGCAATCGTAAGTACCTTTCAACCTCGGTAACATGACCGTACACGTGTTTCATCTTTTGTGCTGATGAGTTGTCCCTTCCACCCTAAAGATCGACACAATTCTCTTCCCCATTCTTGCTCTGTGGGTCGAGAGCCGACTGTACGACGCTCGACCTGCAAATGCTCGCTGGTGGCAGCTCTCTAGACGATCGCATCGTCATGAAGCTTCTAACGATCTGCCAGACGGCGTAGCCATTCAGATCGACCATCTCCGGAAGGAATACCCAGGTCGTCGAGTCAAGTTCCGAAAGGTACCCGTCGTCGCTGTGGACGACCTGACACTCACCATTCCCTCGAATCGAATCTTCTGCCTTCTTGGTCGAAATGGTTCTGGTAAATCCACTACGTTGGGAATTCTCTCGAGATTGCAGTCTCCGACAAAGGGAACAATCCGGTACAACGCTCAGCAACGCCTCGGTATTGGACCCCAGAAGAACGTGCTCTTTGACGAATTGACTTGCAGGCAACATTTGAAAATGTGGAAAGCCATAAAGACCCGTGATGGTGACCCAGAGGACGAGGGCATAGAGAGCTTACTTGTCCGCTGTGATCTTGCCAACAAAATCGATCAACCCGCAAGCAGCCTATCCGGTGGTCAAAAACGAAAGCTACAATTGGCCATCGCTTTGGTCGGTGGATCAAACCTCCTCTTCCTGGACGAAATTTCGTCCGGTCTCGATAGTCTTGCTCGACGGGCCATCTGGCGTGTCATCTTGTCCTACCGAAAAGAGAAGACGATCGTAATGACGACTCATTTTCTGGACGAAAGTGATTTCCTCGCTGACGAAGTCGGGATCATCAAAGCACCTGGAAGGCTCGTCGCCCAGGACACCCCTCAAGACCTCAAAGCTAATTTCTCCGACCAGGATTATAGTATTCGATTGTCCTTCATCGAAGTCGCAGACCCTACTTTTGAAGCGAAGAACCTGGAGAGGGAACTTCAAGCTGTCGTCCATCACGCGAAGCTTGTCTCCACTGCCTTCAACGATTATCATGTTGCTAATCTTGCCAATCTGGAAGAAATCACGGCGGTGGCCAAGTATCTCGAGGTCCAAGGCCGAGACGACATCGACTTTGAAGTGTCCTCTCCCTCTCTCGAAGACGTTTTCCTAAAAAGCGTTGCCGATCAAAACGAACTGACATTGCTTCAGCCTATTCCCTTCAATGTCTCGAGGACTTCACCCGACACGCAATCTTCAATTGAGCCCATGGCAGAAAAGATTGCTCCGGTGCGCTCAAAATCGCCAAGCGGCAGCAGCGGTAAAGATGTGGACGGAAAAAGCGTTGAGGGAATCTGCATCGAGAAGGTTTCGCCACCAGATCTGCATTCGAGCAAGCGAACACGCGCCTTCCCGCAATCGTGGACCATATTCCGAAAGCGAGCACTAATCTTCAAGCGAGCTTGGGCTTTACCTGTTCTCGGGATTCTGGTGGCCATCTTGCCATCGGTCGTTACCTTGACATTCTTGTCCGACAGAAACGAAACGTGTGCCTTCGTTACCGAAATAGCCACCGTGGATCCAATGACTTACCCATTCTCGCCTCAAAACAACTATAGACGGGTTTTGGAAGCTCCTCCAGACGCGCTCTCTAACCTGACATCGGTCTATCCCATTGACATGGTGATACCACTGGAAAACGAGCAAGTGTTTATATCTACGCTCGATGACTTATACC
This sequence comes from Goffeauzyma gilvescens, assembly GCA_025758705.1. Taxonomy (NCBI): domain Eukaryota; kingdom Fungi; phylum Basidiomycota; class Tremellomycetes; order Filobasidiales; family Filobasidiaceae; genus Goffeauzyma; species Goffeauzyma gilvescens. The sequence goes on along the minus strand of JANGFI010001870.1, from coordinate 38,273 downwards.
GAAATTTGTCGTATGGTGGTGTCAGTGTCGCATCGGACGGGTCCAGCTCTCTTTTCGCCTACGAGGCATCGGCTTCCAGAAACACTGGTAGCTCAGTTATGAACTTGCTCTCCAACATCTACTACGACCGATACGCGGGACTTACTGGGTACAACATTATATCGGCCTTCTCCTTCTTCGCCGGGCCAGATTTCTCCTCCACAGGACAAGGTCTCAAGTGGTTAACTTTCTTCGGACTGGCTTTGGGGCTCTGGCCGGCTTTCTTCTTGATCTACCCTTGTGGCGAGCGAGCTGCTCGAGTGCAGGCTAACCAATACTCCAATGGAATGCGGCCTGTGGGACTATGGCTAGGCCATTTGTTCTGGGAGTTGCCCAGCATTTTGATTGTGGCGACAATCCTTACGGCACTCTTTGCCAGCTCCCTAGGAAACGACCAGTTCCAGTACCTGTGAGGAAAGCCATCTCTCATCTGATTGTACGATTATCTACTGACCCTTTGCTCTCACTTGATCAGAGGTCTGCTATGGATGTGTCTCGTCCTCTACGGCATTGCCGCTTGCCTCTTCAGTTTCGTCTTCACCCTTTTCATCTCCTCCCAACTGGCAGCATTTGCTTTATACGCCGGATACAACGTCATCATCTTCCTGCTGTACCTCTGCGCCTACCTCTTGACCCTAACCTACGACCGCAGCGCAGCTGCAGCGGCTCACATCACGCTCGAGCATTTCACAATCGCCCTCTTGTCTCCCGTCTGCTCTGTCATCAGAGCCGCTCTTGTCTCCATCAATATGTTCTCATTGCTCTGTGATGGCTTGGGCGACTATACGACGGCATCAGTCGGAAGTATGACGCTTTTCGGCGGTCCGATCGTTTACCTGCTCGCCTGGTCGTTCATATGCTTTGGCATTTTGGTTTATGTCGACTCGGGTGCTCCTCGACCGCGAATTCCATGGTTCGGTAAGAGCAAGTCGAAAGACCCTGAGACATTCGAATCCGAATCCGAATCCGTATCCGTCGATATGGTATCGAAGGAGAAGCAGCGAGTCCTCGGATCCGACGATCCTCTCCGTATCCTCAACCTTCGCAAACAATTTGGGAGCTTCGTGGCCATTGACGATGTAACATTTGGCGTTAAACAAGGGGACACATTCGCCCTTCTTGGTCCGAATGGAGCTGGAAAAACAACGACTCTGTCCTGCATTCGAGGCGATCTCCGACCGGATAAAGGAGACGTCATCGTACAAGGCAAATCTATCATTCGGGATCGAAACAGGGCGAGAGCAACGATCGGCATGTGTCCACAGACGAATCCGATTGATGCCTCCCTGACCACGAGACAGCATCTAATGGTTTACGGTCGATTGAAAGGTTTGAACAAGCGGGATCTTGAAGAAGACGTTGCGGTACTCCTGTCGGCAACTGGGCTTGACACATATGCCGACCGAGCTGCAAAAGACCTCTCGGGAGGAAATCAGAGGAAACTCAGTCTCGCCATCGCTCTGATCGGTGGACCTTCGATCTTGCTCGTGGATGAGTATTCTTCAGGAGTAGACCCAACGTCAAGGAGAGACAACTGGGGGGTGTTGAAGAGAATGGCGAAGGACAAGGCGCTTGTATTCACAACTCGTAAGTTTCTTGATATTTCCCTGTCGTGTGTGACCCGCGTTCTGTTATTGACAACCAAAAACTTCTTTTTTTCAGACTCGATGGAAGAAGTCCAAGCTCTTGCCAGCCGTGCTGCAATCATTGCCCGTCAAATGCTTGCTGTCGGCTCGCTCGCGACACTTAAAAATCTCTACGGCTCAATTTATGAGCTTCATCTCACGTCGGACCAGGTTGCTAGCGCCGTCGACATCCTGCGCCGTCAAGGGTTCAATGCAACCATTTCTCAAGATACTGTATCGCGTATCGAAGTCTTTTTGGACGGCAGGTCGTTCTCGGACCTCTTCGCAGCTGTGGAAGACGTCAAGAAGGAGCTCGGGTTGAAGGGAATCGCTGTTTCCCCTCTTTCTGTCGAGAGTGTATTTATGAAAATCGTGAGACAGCACAACATCGAGGAGGAAGGGCATGAAGTTGCTGCAAAGAGGCGGTCGTGGTACAAGAGGTTGTTCAAGAAAGGGAATTGATATGACTAGTTGCCTCGTGATTATACATATCGATGTAGATCATGGTGGAAACATGATAAAATGATACTTTGTATTTGGGATTCCAGAGTTTGTTGGCATGCTGTGGTTGTTGGGCTGTGGCGGTTTCCCTGCGCTGGCCCCGCTTGCTCGGCATCTACCGAGAGCGCGAGCCCCACTCCCCCTTTGACGTGACTGACGCGATGTTTCTGGAGACAAAGGGGTACGTCCCGTCATCCAGGTCAATCATTCTGTTCAATTCATCCAAAACGAAGACCATCATCGAAGATATGGTCGTTACCAATGACACCCAGGTCAAACGAACAAAAATTTTAACCATGACACCTCTTTTGACCACAAGGAAGCAACGCATCCCCTTTTACCTCTTCAGACGCTTGGACGATGTCACAACCATCATCATCGCGGGCAAGCCCGATCGGCAATAGAGCAATTGCAGGACAAAACAACAAAGATCAGGATACAGTCAATGGCGATGATGGCATGGGTGAGGTTGACGCTTTCTTAGAGGAGCATGAGGATAGTGACGAACAAGGTGGGCAAGATAGATCGACTGGAGGGACACCGGTCTCGGAAACCTTTGGGTCAAATTCCTACGGCGATGGGAGACAGCCATTTGAATCAGTGTGAGTGCTGTCATTTGGCTTTGGAAGACATACACCCCTTCTGCAATGTTCTGGGTTTAACTGACTGAATCTTTTAAACTATATCCATCAGAGCTTCCCGATCTCAGTACTATCTACCGACCTCTGAACGTTTACGAGGCGTTGCGAATCGCATTCTCTTTTCCCGATATTACATCATTTTCTACCTCGCAATGACGGGTCTTAGCTTAGCAACGGTCATCATCAGTCTCTTGGAAGGAGGCTGTCCATCAACGACCTGGCATATTCTGGAAATCATCGTCAACGGAGGTATGGTGTTGGAAGTCGGTACTCGATGGGTTGGGTTTGGCAAGCAGTACCCGCTCACGCCGCTCAACATTCTCGACTTGGTTTTGACCGTCTTGTGCGTTCTGACGTTGTTGTTGGTATTCTTGAATCCCTGTGGAGCTGGTTCCAAGCGTGAGTCGATCTTTTTCCCGTAATGTTTCAATCAAATCCTACGGATGTTGACTGGGAGTCATGGTCTACATCGGACTGTTTTGTTATCCTCATAGGTGAGGAGGTCCTGGACACAATGTTACTGTTCTTCCGAAATGGTGTTCAATTTTGGAGGCTTGGTTCCATTCTGCGCAGGTGAGTCTTTATAATTCATTTTTACCTCACCGAGACCTCCTCCCCGACTGAAATAAACTTGTCTGATAATGACACCTCGCCATGTACAGATCTGGTCACTCCCTCCTTCACCCACCTCGACCTATCGATCTGTCCCAAGCTCGAGAGGCGGCGCTCGACCTCGAGCTCGACATGTATGACGACGAAGCAGTCGCAGAACATCACATATCCCGAACCTCGGGCGACAAGAACGGTTATTCCAAATTGTCAACGGCCGAACGGGGGGAGACATTCTTTGATGCAGCACAGGAAGAAGCTGGTCAAGTTGCCGAGGGACAGCCTAGTGAGCCGAGGCGAGGTGTGTTTGGTCAAGAAGAAGGCCAGGTTGGATATCAGGCAGGAAAGGATCAGCTGTCACAGCAGAGTGAAGATCAATGGGATCGGAATTCTTAAGACTGTATGCGCATAAGATAAATTGACATATTGTTGCCATGCATCATCATACATGCATGACCTAGATGAAAAACAGGGCATTGATTGTGATCCAAACCAATACCGTCGGCCACAAAACCTGCCAGATGTCCCGCATCGTGCTGGCCAAAACTCCTCGTTTCCCACTCATCCACCTACTGAAATTGGTAATCTTATCCATACCAAGCCAGCGTCGAAATCGTCCCACTCCAGGCCCTTCCTGAAGCATGAGCTCAACCACAGTCATATCCTTGGCCTTTGCAGCTGAAACCCAATCGCTTGGGCGAGTCATACGACGTGTTGACGCACGACGAGGACTCATGTAGAGCCCGGGCGTGTTGGCTCCGCTATTAGGACCTGACGATGAGCCGAATCCTGGGTGATCGTGGTCGGGTAGGGGAAGGAAGAAAGATGATGGCTCTGAGCTAACGGGTGTTCGAGCGCCACTCTCGCCATCGTAGTGGCCTTTGTTCAACCAATCAGAGAAGATGTGTGATCTAGAGCTGTTAGAATTGGCGTAGAGTCCTCCTTCAAAGTTTTTCTCCACATCGTACTCTTCCGCAAGTGTGCTTGGACCAACTTGGGGTGTGGCGGATGGTGAGACTGGCACGCTCTTGGTAAACTTTCTCACTGGAGTCAAACTCGGTGTCCTGGCTCGAGCCGTCAGTGCCGAATGATCTGTCATTGCTGACGATATGTGCAGATTCGACAGGTTCTGTGCCGACTTTCTCGAGGGTAAAGTTAACGGTAATGACTTTTCTTTCCTGGATGGATACCGATTTTTGGTCTGATTGCCGAATTTACTCTGAGGTGTTGGAGCTGGAGACAAGAATTGCTTGACGTTGTTCGCCGACAGTGCTGTCCATCCTCCATTCTTTTTGACTGCGGTTCGAAGGTTGTACCAAAAGAGGACCAAGATGCTGACGATTGCGAATGGGACGTAGTTTCTCCAGTAAATCTCGAACTGATCTGGCAGGAGGCAAGGAACATCGGCGAAAGTCTTCTGAGGTACCATTGAAGTGTGGACTTCGGGTAAAGGGGATGGCGGGACGAGAGATAGTAGTTGGAATCCCGGTCGTTTTATCCCCATCGCCATCGAAAAGGCTTTCAGAGTGACCTCCCGTACTCCATTGGGGTGTACGTACTCGCAATAATCGTGGTCATCTCCACTAAAGATGACGGACGGCTCCAAGTTGTTCAACAGGAATCGACTGGTCTCACTGCCTAGCAGGTTTTGATATCCGATCCCGGCACCTTTTAAAATCCTTCCTCTTTCTCTGAGTGGTCCACAGGTCGACTGTTCTGGCCTTGCCAACGGGATATGAGATATTAAGATCTTCGGTCCAGGCGGTTTTTTGTGTCCCAGTGCCTTGATGAATTCAATCACGCCGCCTCGGACACCTTCCCATTCACCCAGTTGGACTTCGGCCGCATAACGACGGTAATCCTCTTCGACCAGGCTGACGGCGTCTAACAGAATGATAGTGTGGTTCGCGACGGACAGTAAAGTGTTCGGTGGGGTGAAGTTTTCGGCGTAGCGTTCTTTTGAACGGGGGCTGAAAAGGCGATTCGGACCGAGACCCTGGAGGTAGAATAGAACAGCATTACGGTATTAGCTTTGAGCTTTGCAGATCTGATAGCGATTGCGATCGCCGCGATTTGAGTGCTGAGAACCCCCTCCCCTTTCTTCACAGCTACTCCATTCAAGAACAGAATGTAAAAAGAGAATTTCGCAAATCTCACCAGATCGTGATTACCTGGAACAAAATGCATCTGAACCCCTGGCGGTAACTTGAAAATACTCTTAAACCGATTCAAATACTTTTTATACTCTCCATCATCAAAGACTCCTCTTCCCCAGTCCATCATGTCTCCTCCTACAATGACGGTGTCGATCCTCCCGAGTCTCATGATCACATTCCAGCTTTTACGCATGTAGAGATCGATGAACCAGGTCGTTATTTTCTGGAGGAGCCAATTACGAGACGGATAGGAGAGTGTCGGATGAGGTATTTGAGGATCTGAGATTAGGAGAACATGTGTCGGCCGTATTTTCGGTTGACGTGATGACGATGATGACGATCCCTTTCCCTTTCCCTTTTCCGAGGTTGAGTAGGAGGAAGAAGGGATGGAAAGCTGGGAGTCTGGGAAGTGACATTCAGAGATGGAGGAAAAGAACTCGCCGATCTCACCCCAGATGACGAGGACGACCCAACCAAATTGTATCCCTAACAGAAGAGCTTTCTTGCGTCTTGGTTGCCTGTAGTGACTACTATTCCGGCGATCTTTTGAATTTGCGCTTCCATTGGCAGTGGTATGAGGAGAGTGTGAGTGTGAATAGGGTGGTTCGCCAGGGTTCACACTTCCGTCAATCGAGTACCTCGCATTACTCGTACTTGCCGAGTGCGGTCCCGCTGTGTACCCTGCAGTGAGATTCGACATGGATGGAAGATTGGACGACGAGGAAAAGGGTGAGGGTGGATACGATGCTGCATATTCCGATTCGCCAGAGTTGCCACCACCATTCGGTTTGCCACCACCATTCGGGTATAACGGGTTGTGATGACTCATTCGGCGGTGGGACGAGGTAACGGCGGAGTGGATCTCAAATTGGTTGTGGCCGGGGTGAGCGTCATGGCCGTAGGCCTGATCGCGATCGGTAGAGGAGGAAGAAGGCGGATGGTCGTTCATGGTGGAGAGAAGTCGTGATTGCTTTTTGAGATGAGACCCTTGGTTGAGGTCAAGGTTTGTGATCCGTACTTGATGTACAAGCGGTGGGGATCCGCTCGACCGAATCAATTGAAGCTCAAACTCTCTCTCTCTCTCTCTCTCTATCTCTCTATCTGCGCTCTGTCTGCCTCTTGTGAATGTCAATTCCTTCTGTACGCTTTGTCCGATCTCTCCTGGTATATCACCATTTCGCGTTCGTCGTTTCGTTCGTCAATGATGAGATAATCACTTTAACACAAGATACGACGGACTTCCAGAACACTCTGATCCCGACCCACTTGAACAGAACCATGGACTAACACCTTTAACTACAGTATCGCTGGAATCTCTGGTAGTTTTTCCCGGATGATGCCGTCTCCCTCGATCTATTAAAACCCCCCCCCCCCCCTTGCGTGCGTCCCCTCTGTGCCCCCCGACAATGGATGGATGCCACGCGCCGTTGAAACACGAGCCTATCCGCGGAAGAGTACAATATACTGCTGAACACTGCTGATGGTTGATTGCCGTTTCAGTAGGGGGGTTGTTGCATTGTCTTGGTTTTCAAAAGGGATGACTAGCTTAGGAATATCATCAAGCATCCTTTGCACGCCGTTCAGTTCCCTTCCTTAACAGCTTCATTCTTGCCTTCTCTTTGCGAATCTCACTTCGCCTCGGCTGTTACGTCTCGGCAAACGATTCTCGATGGTTCATTTATCATCTCTCCTGTGTCTCACCACAAATACCACGACGAGGTAGTGGTTGCCATTTGAGACATGGGCGAATAATCGCCCGCGCCTCGCAGGACGGGCGGTCAAATTTTGTACTCCCTGAGCATATATGATCCATCATGCAATGTCATGAGTTTCTACTGCGGGTTTTCGTTGAGATTCGTCCTAAAGGCAAGGGAAGATACTCGGACAGCTCAGTATGCGAGGGTTTGAGTAAAAAGGTGATTTAATTCGACGTCAAGAGGTAGTGATGTGACTCACAATGTGCGGTATTTGACCTTTGAGTGCAGGATCCATCAGACCTTTGTCTGCATAATCAGCTATTAAGTTGACTGTTTTCCGAATCTTTGTTCGCATGTTCTCCAGTGTCTTCCCTGAGTCTGACGATGCTGAAAATGTAGTCTTGGTTGATTTTCCGGATGATTCCGTGTAATTAAACGCTTTGAGCCAGTTTTCTGTGATAGCTTGCTCGATGGTTAGGTTTTGGAGGAGATGTAGAGCGATGAAGAGGGAAGAGGCAGCGATAATGTTGGCTTCGGCGAGGAGGCAAAGTGGGGTGAATATACTGTGAGAAAAGGGGAAACGGGAACGCAAAAGAGGGGGGAGTAACAAAGAATATGGACCCCGGAATGAGACGCAAGACGAAGTCAGCCCAAGCGAAGGGAGATCAACGAAGGAAGGTGAAACCGTCAGAAGGCGACGGGAGGAAAAGAGGTACTCACGTTTCATAGCAAATCTCGGATGCAAGTCTTGTTGAAGTTCTACTCCTCGCTTCTTGAGCTTTATCGCCATCGGACACCGCCTTCCCGTCCGCCTCAGCCTGACTGGTTGCACCCGCTCCTTCCTCGGTCGCTTTCACCAATATCGACAATGGCTGTTCGACCTGAAGATCAAAGCAGAGCGTCTCTAACAGTGTTTCTTCATGTGCAGCGATGATATCCTCCCATCCTGCGGTTTGACGGTACTGAAGTCCCAAGTGTGAGAACTTTTGTTTCGCCATTCGAGCAACATTGGTGATTTTTACTTGCATTCGCTCTTCTACTTTGAGAGCGAGGTACAGGCAGGTTGGAGCGATCCGTTCGATCGGGTACGCTTTAAAGGAGTGTCGCATGTAGAAGCGGTGGAAGAAGATTGAGGCGGTTGTTGCGACGGCTTTGTCGACGGCGCTGCGAGTGGGAAGAGTTTAAGTATCTCAATATGCACAATAACATGGACAGGCTGGAGGATGAGTGGTTCACATAGGAAACTCACAGTCCTTGAAACTCTTTATGAAGCTTCAACCAATGATCAATCTCCGTTTGATTCCTCGCATGATTCATATTCGACCAATTCGACGGTCCGCCCGGTCCTGCTGATCCATACCCCGTCGAAGCTGGCTGTGCATTCCTCATGTGCATATGATCCATCGTCACTTTGCCATTTTCAAGTTTAATTCCTCTTTTCTCTACGAAGTCAGGTAATTGAGTCGGGTCATCTCTCGGAAGTCGGGCAGCGAGAGAACATATAATCCCGACACCGGTAGAACGCCTTTTTAGTTCGTCGTCGAGGGATTTGCGGTCGGATGATAAGGGGTCTTTGGAACTGGGAAAGGGATCGTGCCGCGAATGTGTCGGTGATGGTAGTGAGGATGGTGTCCTTAGGAGATCTGAAGGTTGAAAGATCCATTGATTGTCTCCTGGTGGTGAGGGGGAAAGTGATGAAGAGGGCATTTTGAGTTGAAAGTTGTTCTTCGATAACCCGAAAGTGAGGAGAGAGGTTGAAGCAATGCAGTTGGAGAGGCTGGATGGAGGCTGGATCAAGATCGGTCGGATTACGGCGACGATCCCATCCGTTTTGAAGCCGAGAGAGAAATTTTCAGATATCCTTCCCTATTTTTCCCTAGAGAGTCGGATTCTATCGAATTATCAACCTAATCCTTCAAGTCAACCTTCGTTCTTTGCCTTGGCAGCCCGTTTCGACCCTTCGTGGACCGATGTAAACCTGATCCGTTGGAGCCTTACGGAGCTTGTCCAATACCGTCGGTAATGCGATGTTATCTGAAGAAGACTTAACTACGTCTCTGTCAGTGTGTTAGTCTCCTGACCAAAGAATGATGATGACGATCGAATGCGTAACGGCGTCGTGGTGGTGGGAGGCGGTTTGGTAGATTTCAGTAAGATTGTGTGAAGAAGGCGCCGGAGGTGGCTCCGTTCGATCGCCGGACTCAAGTGGGTGTGTAGATGGACAGGCAACAAGCTTCTGTATCCCGCTTGTCTTTCATAAACACTGTTCGCCGCTTAAAGGTATATATGGCTTTGTTTGGTTTGTTGCAGGGTGGGCTTGCAACTCCCCCCAACCACCACCACTCCTCCCCCCTGCCATTTCTTGGTCAATTGCTCGGTTCCCGAGCGCGCGTCGGAGCAGGTTGTTCACGTGAATCCCTGCCCCGCCTCAATTGATTAGTCACCAAAAATGAACGAATCGGACCAAAAGGCTAGTCAGTTGTACCTACCTAGCGAGATCGAGGTCAGTCCCATCACAGTCTGAATCGACGTGAGACGGTACAAAGGAATTGGATTTCGAATTTGCATCGGTCAGGACATCCTCAATCCATGAGCTTTGACCGGTGTGTCGAGCTCGAAGTGTAGAAACGACCTCCAAATAGACTCTTGCATGTTTACGATTTAGATTTAATGGACCAATTGGAGAAGCTGATCTGTCTTGTTAACTGAAGCAATATCCAACGACCAAAGGACGACTACATAAGACAACAGGTCGGTGTCAAGTGTACAAATCCGGGGGTAGAACAAGCTGGGCATTCGGAATACCACCCTCAACACCCCCTTTCCCCCCGCCTTCCGGAATAATGCGCAGGTTCTAATGCATACGCGCGGTGGAAGTCCACCTTTTCTCATATCTGAATTTCCCGCCGGCCTTGTGAATTGTGACCTACTCTTTTTTGGATTGCTGGTGCCAGCATTAGCTCCTGTGAAATTTCGTATCTTTGAATTGTAGATGAAACATCAGAACATCATGAAAGTGAGAGTACTAAGCATACTAATGTGGGGAACAAAGACGTGTACACAGGACATACATCTCTACAATCAGTTTACCTGGTGTGGTGTCACTCTCTCTTGCGTCGCCTCCTACTTTTTTTAATCCCTTAGGGCTTGCCACAGATTGTGGGACTTATACGCTGGCGACCGGCTGTTCGATCAATGTCTTCTCGGGAAGGGCGACACCTGTTGCTGGCACGGAAGCTCGGGAGAATACGGTCGCGAGGCTAAGAGGAGGAGTGGGGAGATAGAATGTTTGGATGGAAGAGGAGGGGGGGGGGGACACTTCGTGAAGAACACTGAATGGAACCCTCCGCGTCTTCCAATTTCAGTTGGGCTGAGCTTTTGGAAGTGGGTCGGCGCCACATAGTAGTCCCTTATCCCGACCCTGACCTCAGTCTCGCCCTTCATTATCGTGATGGAAGCTTGATGGTACGTTTCCCCGACCATCGCCCAGTCTCTATCTTCTCGTTAGCTTTGGATTCCTGATTGGCGCCCATTTGAATTTTCACGCAGCTGCAGTCAAATGCCACACTGCTGACCCCTAAGAGGTTGTAGAATACGAACTTTCGACGGATTTCCCCGCAGGACTTCAGCCAGGTTCCTGCTTCGCCAAAATTCGAAGATTGCCTTCCTCCTTTGTCACTGAGAACCAGGCGGTGCCTGCTTTACTTACCTTTGTACAGCATTAAATATTGAACTCTTGTCAATTCGCAATGGAGGACACCGCGGAAACAGCAGAAGCGAACGACAGACAACCTGGTGGCAACGGGGTTTGTTGGAGTCTTGGTGTTAATCAGGGTATTTGTCGTTATAGCTTGGAATTGCGACTTGGGAAGGCGAGGACCGAGGTCGAGCACGATTTCAATCATGGTGGCGGTGGCGGTGGCGGTGGCGATGGCGATGGCGATGCGGAATTCGGGACCGAAAGTGGTGGGAGAATTGAATCGAGAAACTGGGAGTGGTCAATGTAAAACCACATCTACAGCGCATCGATACCATACCATACCACCTGGCCGATCGAGCTGGGTGAGTGCCGTGCGAGGCTAGTTGCGATCGACCAGTGCGTCAGTCGGCAATCAAATCAATTTCTGCCTGCGATGACTGGAAACGGCTGTATAAACGCGATTGAGTGGGCATATGCGATCAACTCAACTCGCTGGACACACCCCGCCGGCCGGGAAACCCCCGATGACAAGGAACCAGTACAAAGCCCTTGAACGTTCGAAAACTCCGGAAGGTAAATCAGGGTCGGATAAGGAACGAGCACCAGTGCCTGCCGGCAAGAGGAAACCAGGTCACGAACCGCCATCCACCATGCGTGTCTTAATGCCAAGAGAAAGAAAACAGGAAGGAGTAAGGGCGATGGGGAGGGACAGCAGGCGTCTGTGGTGAGAAGCTATGTATGTATCTTTCAAAGTGAGAGAAAGAGAGATTCCGGAGAGATTCCGGAGAAGATCAAGACAGACAACGAGAAACAATGAAGCAAACACAGACACCCAAAACTGTAGTGCTAATCCAAACCGATGTAGCAACGACGCCGTGACCGTGACGTAACGTAACGTTTGATGTTTATTTTGTTATATGGTGGTCACAAGCGGTTTGTCACGTTCGCACACGTTGTCGCGCTGCCCTCTTTTTTTTTTTTTTCTTTCTGGGGAGTCGTGAGGGGGGGGGGGGGGGGGGGGGGGCACAAAAGACACGAAAGTGCGAATGGGGAAATGGGGAAACGAGGGACAGAGAAGCCAAACGAGAATCTCCGGTCGCGTTTCGGGGTCCGGCTTCGGCTTGCCTGGCACGTATATATCGGCAAAGCTCACCCGCATCATTCAGGACTGCACAGCCCCACTCGAAACAGCACGGGTCAACAACCACTTGGCTCTTTTAGCTCTCGAGACCCTCGTGCGCAATTATGGGGAGGGGCCGGGTGATGGGTGGTTAGACAAACGAAACGCAGCCAAAGAAAGGCAAGTAGAACACGGCAAAATACGCGAAGAGAGAGAGGTACCCCCCCCCCCTCCCCCCACCCCGGAACTGTAATGATGCCGTGTTCCGTGGCGCTAGTGTAGACTCTCGTTTAACACAGCGCGTCCGCCACCCCCAAATCCACATTACCACGCGCCCGGGTCGGTTGTCTTTGTCATGTGGTGGCTTATTCTATGACAGGACTCGACTGACATCGTTCGTCTGTCAGGCGTGTCTTTCTGAGTGTCTTAGTTCGACTCTCAAGGTAGGCTGAGAGGTCTTAGCGTGGTGAGGGGTGGGGGTGGGGGGTATTGTGTTGGCGCCCGGGGAAACCGACACACGACGATGATGAGGAACGGATGGGATAAAAGTGGGCGGTGAATGACCGGCCGGATGAAGGCAGATCGATGGAATTCGATCTGGGGGAAGAGAAATTAGGGGAATCTGGGAGATCCGATTCGGGGGAATTGTGTTCGGAATGAGGGGAGGACATATCGTGCAGGAGGAAGGAGAGAGAGAGAAAAGGATGGAAGTTATAGGCTGTGCTTACTATCAGGCTGGGTGGGGTACAGCATGGAGGGTGATGGGATTTGGCATGGCTCGGTTGATCGTGGGCTCAGTTTAGGATCCTGGTATGGATCGCGCGCCGTGTTCGGTGAGCCAAGCTTGTTGGTCGGTTTATTGATATAGCGCAGTCCGGGTTCGCATCCAATGGAGTGTGGGGAAAGAGGGGGGGGGGGGGACTACATCATTAAGCCTTTCATTGTAAGCTAGCAGTGGTGCAAGCGAGACCTCGTGGTCTTTTCCATGATGCCCCTTTGACCCCAGAACATCGTTCTTAATACACCCTACACATACCAGATGCCACAAGGCATAACAAGTCACGGTCGTGCTGCGGAAAGAAAAGAAGAAGTTACATCAGATCAACCCCAAGGTAGGTGGACGATCAAGACTTCCACGCCTTGAAGTCGGAGACCAGAACGAAGTAGGAAAGAGGAAAGAACGACCAAAACAAAGACAAGGCGACATGTCCTCCGCAGCCGGTCATCATCCGAGTCCCTCGTATCAACACGACGAACGACGGCCTTCCCATAGCAGCATGCGAGGCGATGGCGACTTCGATGTTGGTGTTGGTGATTTTGAGCGTACATCATCGGCGCACGAGGTGCCGTCAAATATCATGCAACGACCCAGACAACAAAAACTTCGGGGCTTGAGTCCAAATATAGATCGGTCCTTGCCTTTGCCTGGACTTGCTGCGATGCAGACTTCAGGAAGGGGACTTGGGAATAATCATGTCCATGGCTATGGTCACGGCTACGATCGCGACCGCGATTACGACGACCGCGCTCGACTATCTCCCTCGTCGTCAAGAGGGCATCTGACTCGTCGATCACCGCAGACACAGATGTCTTATCCACCGCATCCATACGACTCTGCCCCCGCCACCAACACTGGCCAGAGATATCGGCATCCATCACCCTCTTCGACTTCGATATCGCCTCGAATACCTCCATCGAACTTAGATCATCAGCCTCAGCTTCATCCCCATCATCCTCGTCAACAACACAGCTACCAGGGATCGTATTCGGCCCCTAGACCTGTGCAAGACTCCCAGATTTTACCGCCGATTTCCCGTCGACTCGCGCCTTTGTCTCTCAGCAGCCACAGCAAGACAGCCTCAGCCTCGGCCTCAGAATCACGTCCGACATCAAGCTCGGGACGGACCACACCGCCTGCGACCTCATATCGTCATCTGCCTCCATCTCACTCTACTGAAGTATCTGCATACCCTTCAAGACCTCGTTATCGGCTATCTCCTCCTTCGAGTTACGAGGACTCGTATATTCCCCAGATGTTACCGGGCCAACATGGCCCAGGAATCAAAAGGGAATTTACTGAAGAAGCAAGAAAGATAGACGAGACCCGAGACGGAGTGATGAAAAGACCTGTTTCTTCGGACGGGCTCCGGAGCAGAAACAACGTCAGGCATACTGATCTCGACGAAATCAACGATGAAAAGCCTCCATTTGAGCGGCACTCCACTTCTAGAGCGGAAAGGTCTGACACGCCTCCGCCTCCTCATCTGACCAGAACGAGTGTCCACCATCGACCGACCGATCAATCTACTCTCGGAGACATTGGAAGTGAACATCGTCTTTCCATCGACCGATCGAGCAATTCAAGAAAAAAGAGAAAAAGTGCCCAAGAAGGCGTAGTCTATTCTGATTCAAAACGCTTGATACCTCCTCAGTCAATCGATCCTACCACAGCATCGCCTCTCAACCTGCACTCTATGTCCGAAAAGCAAGCCTCGCCACTACCACCACCACCGCCACCACCATTTCTTCCTCCCCCTTTCAGTGGCCCGAGACAACAACACTCTTTCCTGAATTCATTTCCACCAATCCCTCGTGATCCTTCCCATCTTCCCAATCGCCCTCGAACGATAGACGACAACGGTCCTCCGCCATCTCAACGGAGACCATCTTCTCACGCGCTTCGACCAATGACGAGTTCAAACCCCTCCTCCTCCAGTATAGTCACTCTGAGCGACGAGGGCCGCGGTCAAGCTTTCCGAAGGGAATCTGCGACGTCCATGCTGTCGTACAGCAGCTCCCAAGGCGCATACAATACCTCCGACACGTCAGTCTCTTTTGTGGATGACAGTGATAGACTACAGATGAGTGCTTCTGAAGGCGGAAGGAACAGCATCGCGCAGTCGGATATGTCAGATATTCATTCTCCGAGCGTACCAATAGTGAGTTTTTAGCCTGAGTTTGCACAAGAGTACCGTATATAAACCTTCCGTTTGTGCTTCTGCTCTCCTAGAACGACCTGCCTTCGCACGGGTCCCGTTCCAAGTCCTCTTCGCCGAGAGCGGATTCCAAACGGAGACCGAAACCGGCAACGCTTCGCAAGCTACCCCCGTCCACTCGAACGGCTGTCACCACTGGTGGCGATGGTCACGCCGGCTACAGTCGATCTCCCGAACTCCGAGAATCACACAAGATAGCCGAGAGAAAGAGAAGGAAAGATATGAAGGAGATGTTTGACGAGCTCCAGGACGTCTTGCCATACAAAAGACTCCCGAAGCACAGCAAGTCGGATATTCTAAATCAATGTGTGTACCACGAACCCATATTGTTCTCTGTCCCCTAGGATATTGCGGCTGCTTCTGAGCCCAAACGCTGACACGCTGATTTCCCTTCCAGGTGTCGATTACATCAAAGACACCGAAAAAGACGCTGTCAGGCTGCGGGCGATCTGTCACGATCTACAACAAGAGAACGATATGCTTAGAGAGCATATGCGAGAAAACGGCCTCGCGGAGCCTTCGTCCCCGAAATACCGTGCCTCCAGTGCCAGGAATCGTTTCAACATCATGACAGGCCCAAGCGGACCCCTGGAGGGATACCCTATCGCACAGGCTTACCAGATGACAGACTGACGTTGCCTCCTCTGGGCACGATTCAATTGGATGCCCCCACCGAAATGGGCTCTTCCTCGTCGAGCACTCTCGCGGAGGCTTGATTCTCGTCTCAATCGGCGGATTATGGGGCTCTTTGTATTCTGTTCATATTCTTTTGAGCAATGAGCTTCCTTATGATCGTGCCTGCAACCAAAAACCGGATGTTTTTGCATCAAAAACCTTCATGGTGTTAAATGTGTTTTTGATCCCATCAATCTAAAGAATTTCATGCAAACTGCCATTCGGTACACAAGTTCCCTATAACGTGCGCGATACCAAATCTGTCACTACAAACTGCCTCAATTGCCTATATCTATTTCTCCTTACACTCCTGTCTTTTTCGTCCTCAGTCGTTCCGATATCCTCGATGGCGTCGTTGGTGAGGCTATGGTAGATGTCCTGTTTTGCCTCCTCTTAGTCGGCGGTAGAGCAAGGTCTGGTCCGGATCGAGGTGCAGCCTTGTCGGCGTGTTCCGACTCGGGTACCGATGAGAGGTCAGAAGACGATGTCATCGATGTCAGCTTACGCTTCAGTGTCAATGTTGTTGCGACGGTTTTCCGCGGTTCGGTCGTGAGCTCCTGATCTTGTGTCTCGGGAACGAATGCTGAAATATCGGTTGGCGGAGGAGGCGGTAATGAAGATGGCTGGGCTTCCAGCGAGTCGGGATCATCTATAAGGGAGTCAAAGGCAGAGAGAACTGCTTCAGGTTGCTGAGACTCCTGCAGGATTCCAGATCCAGGCGAGCCTTGTGTCGAGGTTGACTTAATTCTCCGATGTGCCTTCTTAGGTGTGAGCTCCGAGGACTTGTCGATTGGCGCCAATGTGGATCCTCTCTGAGGCGTCTCGAGGCGAAGTCTGTCCAAGGGATATGAGTAGTCGTCCTTAGACTCTGTCATTTCGTCCAATCCTGTGAAGGAGAGTGACCGACCCGAGTAATCACCACCATCGACCGTCGAAACTCGAGACCGACCCTCGTTCCAGGAATCCTCCGAGGACAGACTTTGATTCGGACGTAATGGGTTTACTTGCGCGGCTGATGTCTCCTCAGCCAGCCATGGGTGCTCCAGTGCGTCCTTGATTGACATTCGCTTCGCAGGGTCAGGCTCCAGCAGCCGTGAGATGAAATCGATAGCTGGAAAGAGGAAATGGAGAATGCGATTCAGCAACTCATGCCTTGCCTTGAGGAAACGAACGGGGGATGATCTTTAACTTACCCGTCTCACTGATCCCCAGATCTCTCAGCAATTGCCTATCCCACGGCTGGGTGTTGCGGTCGCGAATGCGAATATGTATCGGCTGTTCTTCATCCTCTTCGAAAGGCATTGCCTTCATGTGACATTTGGTCAGCTTCGGCCAGTGTTTTACGCTCTGGTAACGGTAGATAATGGATAACGCCACTCACATTAGACATCATACTGAACACGATGACCCCGATTGACCACGAGTCCACGAGCAGATCGTATCCAGGCTTCGCCGCGGTTTGCATCACAATCTCGGGTGCCACGTACTGGGGTGTACCGACCATCGTTCGGAAGATGGTTCCCTCGACGACTGGAAGGTTTTAAAGGGGCACACGTTACAAGGTAAGCGCAAAGATAACTGGAAAGAACGGTGGGGCATGTGGCTGGCCTTACCCATCTTCGCCAGTCCAAAGTCGGCGACCTTGACGATCGGTGGTTTATCGGACGTGATAAGGATATTCTCAGGCTTGAGATCTCGATGAGCGACTCCTAATGCATGCTGCGTTGATTTAGGGAATTGGTGAGTTTTCAAGCGAGGAACAATGTCTGCCAGCGAGATCAAATTGGCTTACCGTGTACGCTATCGCTCGACAGATCTGTCTAGTGAGGTATACCGATTCCTTTTCAGCTGTAAGGTTACGAACCGAACATCATTAATCAGCTTCTTTATCTGCAGAGAAAAAGATGCGGTGGTGATTAATACTCACATAGTGCCGGATCTCGACTCATGATGTGGTTGAGCAAGTCTCCACCTTGGACGAGCTCGAGAACGAGGTAAATCTCTCGGGGGTCCTCAAAGACTTCTATCAATTGACAGATATTTTCCTGCAGATGGGTGGATGCAATCAGAAGTGAAACCCTGATATCGGTGACCAGAAAAGGGATGCAGAAAGACTTACATGGTGCAGGGATTCCGTGATTTCGATCTCTCTCTGGAACCCGGCCACTTGCCTGGGATTACTGACGAACTTATGCTTGTTGATGATCTACAAAGCAGGTGAATATCAGTTGAGAGTCCTCCAATCGGTATCACTGTCAAAAAGCGAGTACTGACCTTGACTGCCCTGACGATGCCGGTCTCGATCTCGATCGCCTTCTTGACATCTGCGAATGAACCGGACCCCAAACTGCCGCCCCGCAAAACAAAAACAAATTGAGTCAGGCTCAATCATGGACAGGGGGCCGATGGCAGAGGAGAGAAGCAACGTGATAAAAAGAAAAAAAAACGGATGGACAGAGACTTACAGCTCTCTAAAGTGATACTTCTCAAAGATACCGCCGACTTTCTCGCTGATTTCACCTGCCCTACCGACACTTCGGAAAATATACCGCACGTCGTGGTCGTCTATTGGGAGCTTTGAACCTAGGGAGACTTCGTCCCCATGCTTCAAGATCGTTTTCTTTCGTTTGATATCTACGCCGTTAACCTGTTGAGCGCGAGCTCGAATAAGTTCAGCATGACTTGATTTCGAAACGATCCGAGGATATGAAAACTATAGTTGGGAATAAGTATGGAGATGATACCAAACTCACATATGTCCCATTGGAACTACCCAGATCCTGGATGGCGACCACGGGCTCATCATCCGTGATAGTCATCCCCGCGAGCAGAGCTTCATTTTTCGGGTCATGATTGTCCAATCTCTCAATCCGACAATGAGTGTTCGAGATCCTTCTCTCAGTAAACACTATATCGTTGAACCTCGGTTGGGTTGCGCGACCAAGACGTGCGAAACCGGTTATCCCCGGTCGTGATGCGTTGAGAACTAGATCTGGTTCCCCGTTAGCTAAGAACGGGGAATCATACGGTGCGATTGCCCAATGAAGTTTCATCGGTTGGAGTCCTGGAGAAATAGGTGAAAATACAGCCCAGTATTTGTTCCTGGGATTGATTTGACTGCTTTGCATATCGAGAGAAGAAGGGACGTCGTCTCCTTGGGTTCTCTGAGTTAATTGGGTTTGAGAGAACCCGACCTGACTAGAAGGATCTTGGGAGTAGCCTTGGTACGATTGTGATGCATTTCCAAAAGACTCCTCGCTGTCAGGTTGTTGACCGTATCCTCCGTAGCGGGAAGGATGCGGCTGAGAGGATCCATGCATTCGATCATCGTCATCGATCAGAGCTTCATCGATGATTGGATCGGCTTGCCCATTCGCGGGACGGGTAGGTGAAGCGGGTGAAGAGTCCATCATCATGGCGTGGCCGTCGAGAGGTCCTCGGCGGTCGCTCCTTTTGCTAGGTGACGATTGAGAGGTGATTTGGACAACAGGTGGAGATGCAGAGGCTTCGGGGACTTGGGAAGAGGTAGCCGAAGGAGGAAGAGGGGGACGCATAGCCCGGTTGTGAGGATTGGAAGTCATCTTTGGATGTTTTTGACGATGTTGATGATGATAAGCCGGAGGAAAAATAGATTCGCGCCTCCGATAAGAAGATGGGAATGCGATCGCGGCGTAAGGGGGAGGGGGGTCGGTTTGACTTTGACCTGTGTCGGGACAATACTCGTAGGAGGCCTTGGGAAGACGATGAGTGGACTGACTGTCTGACTTTGCGATCGCCCCGTTTGTCAATGTTTTTCAGGATAGGAGCTAGCTCGTCGCGATCCCTGGGGTGTTTTTTCTTTCTTTCTTTCTCGGGTGGCTCCACCTATCAATCGGTTAGATCCTTTTCACACAATCGAAGTTCATATCTTGGCCATTCGTCTCCAGTCTGAGTTACCACTTTATTGTTAAGACCGTAACTGAGGGGAATATCAGGATCGTCAAAGCGTAAATGAGCCGTGTTTGAGTCAGCGCTGTGATGTTTCCGAGGTGGAGGGGGAGCGGTAGCGGTAGCGGTAGAGGCCGTCGCTTCAAAAGCGCGACGGCATCAAACGCCGAACGCGTCTGAGTTGGAGTGATCCCGCGCGCGCGAATGGTCGCTTTGAGGTTGGGAAAGACCCGTTTTTCATTACCTAAAATATCTCGCGCAATCTTAACTTCATCCTCGATTATCATAATCATCTTTAAATCTCGGAACCGAGTCACAGCGACGTCACGCCCAAGGTGGCGACAGCGATAGCGATAGCGCCTGAGATGATGGGGATGGTAGACGCTCTCATCCGTTTGTCGGATAAAGCACGGAACGTTCGCTTTTCTAAACATCTTGAGGGGAAAATGAGGCAAGCCAGTGGAAGGAGGCACGTTGGTGCCCGAGAAAGTGTTCTTTTCTTCAAAAGTCATTTGATAAATTTTGTTTTCTCTCCAAAAATCCCTTACCTCGTCCTGACGTTGTTTGTAATCCCCTGGTGCTACTGCTATGCCGGAAATGAACCCGACGATCTTCACAAAGTCGACCTTCCAAGTTTGAATAGAACTCACGAAGTCCACTACATAGAAAACCGATGAAGGAGCGGCGGATGGTAGCTTGGTTCGTCCTGAGGGGGTACTGGACATGATTGTGGATTGGTAATGATGTTGATGTTGCGATGTGGTGGTGACCAATAAAAAGGTAACAGTTTAGCCGTCAAAGGTACAGCTTGTGCCGAAGCTCTTTGGGTGGTATATATAGATAAACGGGTGCGAGATGTGGGCAGGGGCAGGTTAGAAGACCTTCCCCCCCCCCCCCTCTCTCACTCTCTTTGGTTGCGAAGTACCCAGCTTAGCGATGATTGTCTTTTCCCTTTGTTGTAGAAATGCGACAGGGGCTTCCGCAGATATCGCGTGCCCTCTCTCTCTCTCTCGCTTCCTTCTTTTGTACTTCGTAGCAGGCAATAAAAGTGAGGACCAGATATAACACAGCACAGTGTCCTTAGGACAAGGTGCCAAAGCGTTCAAAGCAGTTCCTTTTTCTTTGATTAAGAATCGAATGTTTCTTAGCGTGGGAGATAGAATCGTTGCGTCCCCCTTACCTCCGTTGTATATCGGAAGCACGATAGGACATATGCTCTTGAACCATGAGGCAGCTGACATTCGCCACTGTACCACCTTGGTATCTGGGAATGGCGATAAGAACTAGTTTTTGAAACGAGAACCATTTATCTGTCACACATCCCTGTCCCCTTTGTATATAGGTTAATGCGAGAGGAAATAAGCTTTTCAATAATGAGTCAGGTGACCTTTCCAACCTGGTCCTACCTTTGTCTCTGAGGTGACGATAGGAGATGAGGTCTTGAACCGAGAACCATCTATCTGGCACGCATCCTTACCTCCTTGACAAAGGGAGGGGGGGGCGATAGGAAAGAAATATTGAACCTGTGTCATGGTTCGTTGTGCAACCCTCCCTCATTTGCACTTGTCAAGCGCAAAAGCCGACAATCCCTCTTTGCGAAATGCCAAACTCTTTGTCGTCAGGTCACGGGAAGCAGAAGGAGACAAATAGCTCGGTCAAGGAAGAAGCACTATGCGCATCGAATGAGCAAAGGGTAGCCTTGCGGCGAATGCCGCATATCGAGCTAGCTCCCTTTCCAGAGGGACGAAAATGGGTTTCGATTCAAAGGAAGACCTCCGATACATAGGGCAGATGCGTTCGCAGGCAGAAAGTAAGCTGCTTCTCAAATGGCAACTCTCCTCGGATTTATACTGACGGAAAGGCATCCCTGCGGAGGAATGTCCGCATTTTTAGAGCCAGTTCCGATAAGAACGGAGAAGCTAACAACATGTTAAATGCGGAAAGGGGACCTGTATTTCAGATACGAGGTCATAGGGACCAACACCGTCAACAGGGTGCCGTCTTTGGACAGCTACGTCTCACCCTCACCCTCACCCCCTTTTTTTTCTCCCGCACGCCCACTTTCGCCGTCGCCGTCTTGGGATTTCCTCGCGACCGAGTTCGACGGTAGGCGCGAAAGGTCCGCCACAATGGCGACCTTCCACCAACGTCCTTGGTTGTTCTGCGTGGTGTCTCAGAAACGCAGCTCGTCTTTGGTCATCAGGATGCGAAGAGTCAAGGACATGTCCGTGAATTGACTCGCAATGTTCACAGTTAAACATCGGTGAGTTCTACCCCATATCAGCCGAGTATTGAAAGAACGGCGATATCAGTTTTCCCTACAACTTGGATTTCCCTACAACTTGGATTGGAACTGTGCAGGTGTGGCAGAGCGAAATGCAAGGCGCAGTAACCTCTGCTACTTTTTGTGACCAATACATGGGTTCTTTAAACTTTGCACAACTGTTGACTCTTCGACTCTTCAAAAGAGGGCAGAATGCTCCGCGCTCGAATCTTCTTCATAGGTGAAAGACCGAGTGGGTAGCAAAGCGAATGGTCTCGAGGGAAAGCACCTGTGGTTGTAAGCGAATCGGTGTTGAGCCCACTTTCACATGTAGCACAATAATGAGCACATAAAAGGCATTCACAAAATCAATCAGGTACGACAACAATCATCTACAAGCTATGTACTATAGTATAGCTTTATAAAAATACGAAATTTCTTGACACAAGGCCATCACAACTTGAACAGGAATGACAGATCTTCCGGGGTCAGCTTCCCCAAAGCGGATTCGGAATCGCTCGACAAAGCCGCCTCAGTCATGGCGAGCTTCTTATCTTGTAACTGGACGATCCTGTTCTCGATGCTATCTTCGACGACGAGCTTAATGACCTCAACAGACCGATGTTGACCGAGTCGATGAATTCGGTCCATGGCCTGTCGCTCAACCGAAGGGTTCCACCAGGAGTCCATGAGGTAGACCCGGGATGCTTCCGTCAAGTTGAGAGCTACACCACCAGCCTTGAGAGAGATGAGCATGATCGAGACGTGCGAGTTCTTCATGAAATGCTGAATGGTCGCATCTCGTGCTTGAGGAGACATGCCACCTTCCAACCGACAAATGACGAAACCTGCACGTTGAAGTCGGAAGGCAATCAGATCAAGGAAGGAGACGAACTGCGAGAACACGAGGGACTTGACGGTCGAGTCCTTATTTCGGAGCTCCGTCAGCTCTTCCACGAGCGCCTCGAGTTTGGTGGAGGATCGCCAGTTATCGATATCAAGTCGTCCGAGGATACCCTGTTTCTTCTTCTTTTTGTCCTCGTCAATCTCAAGCGCCTCTGCCTCAAGATCAATCGAGATGCCAACATGGCAGACTGGACAATCTGGATTGGGATTGCTCTGCATTTCGAGATATTGTCTGATGCATTCTCGGTCAAAAATGTGATTGCACTTGGACACAATAGCGTCATCGGCGACATCATTGCAGATTCGGCAGACGATCTCCTCGGGACCTGCGGAAGGGATGTATTTAGACGTTTTGGATCGCAAAACCAAGTCCGGGTGACAAGCCATTTGTCGCATTCGCGTAATGAGGGAGAAGATGTTCGAGTAGTTGTTGAGCAAAGTTCCATCGGAGACATAAGTGGAGAACTGTCGCTGTGTAGCTGTGAACAGCGACAGATAGAGCTCCTTTTCTTCCGGCGAAAAGTAATCTCGTCGGACGGTGATTGTTCGAGGGGGAAGGCCGAGATCGTCAGCCCGCTCGAGCTTCGTTCGTCGCAACATCATTCGGTCGAGCAAGATCTTGAGCTTCTTGAAGGCGGTCTGGCCCGGCCCAGACATCGCGTAGTTCTGGATGGGAGTCAAAATCTCATTATTCCAGAAGCAGAGGTGCTGCATCGGCGAATGACCGCAGTCGTCGCAATTTCGCTTGTTGGAAAAGGCCCAATGAAGAGACCTACAAGGGCAGAACTTGCAGTAGTAGTAAGCAAACGGGTCACCACCCAGGAACCTAATCAGGGAGTAAAGCTCTCCGACTCGATTCTGCAGCGGGGTTCCCGAGAGGCACCATTTGTACTTCGCATCAAGAGCAAAAGCCGCTTTAGCCGCGTTGGTAGAACGCTCCTTAATATTGTGAGCCTCATCGAGGATGACTCGATGCCACTGAAACGAGTGCATTGGACTTTTCTCCGTGACGATAGTGTTTCCTCTCTTGAATCCTTTTTGTTGCCTTCGGAATGAAGCCTCGAGAGTTCCGTAAGAGACGAGGACGACGTCGAACTTTTTGAGCTGTTCTGTTTTCATTCGACCGCTGCCGTGCCAAAGAGTGACTGTGAAACCCTCTGCATGGGTCTGAATCTCGTTCTTCCATTGCATCAACGCGACAACGGGCGCGACAACTAAACTCGGCTTTCGCCTAGGCTCAGAGAGCAAGAGAGCGATCGTCTGAATGGTCTTCCCCATTCCCATCTCGTCAGCGAGCATACCACCATGCCATGGGCCCTCCTCTTGCTTCTTCATCCAATAGAGCGACTCCTTTTGGAAGGGGAGCAGAGTCAATTTGAGAGACGGGTGGGCCTCCATCGGAACCGGCTTGACGACGGGGATATTGGACTCGAGGTCTCCCCAGACGTTCTTGAGCTCCGGGTGATATACAGTAAGCATGACCGAGTTCTTCTCGCCTTGCGTCAACTTCCTTCCGATCTTCTTGACCTCGGCTCGTTGCAGCTCCTTGACCTTGGCCCTCAATTCCTCCTTCTCGCTCTTGACCTTCTTGTCGTCCCGTTTCTTTCCCTTCATCTTGCTGATAGTCATTATCGTATTTTGAAGCGCCGGGCTACCAAGTACTTCCGCACTAAGATGGGCTTTGAGAGCAGACTTGAGTCCCTTTTCAGTAGCCGTCCCGTTCTTGAGAGCGACTTGTAACGCTGCTCGCGCTTCAGCAGCTGCTGCTCGTTTCGCCGCTTCGGTATTACGAGCCTGCCTGCCCGTGTTCCGGCTGCTGGACCCGGACTCACCCATCGCGTCAAGGATAGATGCCTCCATAGCAGCATGCATCATCACGTCGTCTTCGCTAGCGACTTCACTTTCCTCTTCGGCATCTTCATCCGCCTGAGACTTGACTTTCGCTCGTCCTTTTCCCTTTGGCGGGGGTCTCTTCCTGGATTTCGATGGCTTCACATCCATATCCACATCCACGTCCGAGTCGAGATCGTCGTCATCGCCTTCGAAGTCACTTATGTGCTCGAAAGCACCATGGTCAGGAATCACATCGCTATCATCCTCGTCGGAGGGAACGAACACGTCGTCATCAGATGAGTCATCGTGAGCGTCGTCGTCGTCCCAGCCGCCGTTGGACGGAACGACAACCCTGACAATGGATATTCCTCTTGTGCGACCGGTGCTCCCTGTTGCGCGCTTTCGAACTGAGGTTGATTTTGATGCTCGAGGAGCGGTCGTCGTTCGACTTCTCTTCGTGGCAAGCGGCACGGAAACCTCCGAATCATCATCATTCTCCACCTTCCTTTTGCCGTTACCCTTCCCTTTCCCACTGACATTCTTGGAATTCCCGAGCCTCAGCTCATCAACCTCTTCATCATCCTCTGTCGTCGGCTCTGCCAGAGATTTCCTCGGTCTCGCAGATCGCCTCGGGCGAGTCGACATGAATTGCTCGTGTTCGTGTTCTTCGATAAGTTCTACAGAAGCGATCGACGGCAAATCGTCTACGTCAATCACGGAGGCTGAGTCTTCCTTCTTGAACCCAGATCGAGAAGATTCTGCTTGGGCATTTGGCTTCTGATCCACCTCCACTTCCTCTTGTCTCTCGGGTGTACCCGAACTTGTCCCTTCTGGTGTAAGAGGCGGAATACTTCCCGAGCTTCCATTCGCTACAGCTCCTAATCTCCTACTCGCCGCCACGAGCGTCCGTCCAGGAGTAGTTGTGGGAGTGATGTGCTTTCCGGTGAGTGTAATGCGTGTAGGAGAACCAAGAGAGATGATTTTGCTAGTTTTAAGAGGGTGTCGCTTGATTGTGGATGTAGAGGCAGGAGAGGAGGGGGCGTTGTCGAGGTTCTCGGAACCTGCACGAGTGGAAGGGAGAGGAGTGGTGGGAGCGAGTTCCGAGTCCAGCTCAGCTGGGTGGGCTAGGGATCGTCCTCGCGTTGATCGGCTCGACATGACGGTGTAAGGAGGGTGTCAGACCTGTGGGTTTGAAGATGGGGAAATGGCCTTTTCGACGGATACGCAGCGTTGTGAGCCGCTTCTGATGATGAGCCTATTCGGACAAGCAGTCCCTCACTTCAAGTGATTTGGCCGCTATGGGCCGAGGTGATATGCTGATTGTGTCCCTGATCCCGAAATATCTTTCACCACGACCACTAAAGGTTCGTTTTCTGGTGTTTGTCTTCTGAGTCAAGTGCGGTATTCGACGGTTTTTCAGTAAAGTCACTTGTTGATCCAATCAAGGCCAGATCTCACCGATCAAGCTGACGTTCGATGGCGATGGCGGGGCGTGTTGATTCGCTTCTTTTAATGTGCAAGGGTTTGAGTGTCGTCCCCGGCTCCATAGGGCCGAACAAGCAAGAAGAGAAAGATGATTGGATCAGGTTAAGGTACTAATTGCCGCTTGGCTGGGGTTTCATGTGTAAGGTATCGCGGAAGGGGAGAGGAAACGCGTCTACCCTCGGGCCGCTTAGGACACACTTGTAGAAGTGGAGGTGGAGGCTGTGGCGATTGGGGCCATCCAAAAGGGGGCGGCGATCCAGAATAGAAAGGAGCAAGAAAAATTGACCGGGGTGCGGGGGATCGCGTGTTCGATTCCAGCAATGGAACGCGTTTCCCACGAGGGAGGTTTTTGGCTCATTTTTGCTCAGTCTCATGCGGACAATTGGATACTGAACCAATGACGCGTCAAAGATGTACTTTCTGCATTTTCTCCGTTATGCAATCTTCGGGTGGAAGGGTTTTTTTCCGCCCCTTTTTTTTTTCCACGCCAATGTCCGACGAGCTCAAGAAATTTGCGACGCCGAATCATTTTTCGAAGAAGAGGCCATGGGCGAGAGAGAGGGGGGGCGGGGGAAGGGAGGAAACGCACAGAGGTGCGTGCTCTCAGAGCCATCATTAGGCAAGAGACCATCGAAGACGAACAGACTGACAGACACCTTCCGCGGGGACTCGCAGACTCAGCATGCCCATCATCCATTCACCTCACCCTAAACCCCCATCGCGGCACCCTCTGCCAATCAACCGTCCTCTCCACTAGACCTCTGCAATGGTGATGCCGTCTTCTGTCTTCCGCCCGTAACCCCCCACTCACCCTCCCACCAAGCACACCACACCACCTGCGGAAGGACCTATCCCTCTCGAACCTTAGTGCGTTGACAATTCGGAGGTTGTTGATCTTCATCAAAATCGATCGTAACAAACGTTGATGAAAGGTGTTATCTTGGAGGTTTTAACAGAACGACTCACCGACCTCTTCATCAAGTCTTCAAGAAAGTAGGAGAAAAGTTAGCAGGTGAGGATCAACAGCAACCAGGTTTTCGGGGGATACGGAGGGGGGCTATGTCGGGGGACTTTTAGGGTGGAAATTCGAAGGAGGACAGTAGGAATTAACGGGCAAGGAGATCATTGGATATCCTATCGGAACCAAGACGGACAATTAAGTTATCCAGAACACCAATTCTTCAATCACATCAAAGCAAAAACCCAACTGAGTCATAAGATCCTCAAGTCGTCAAAGAGCCACAAAATCAGCTTACGTCCAATTTCGACCAAACCTTGGATACGTTTTAGAGTTGGAATATTACATCGAGAAAGACAGCCCCCCCGGAAGAAGAGAGAATAAAGGCGATTCAGGAGGACGTCTAGACGGGAAAATATCCCTGGACATTATACTAACATTTTCAAAATTCCCTCTCTCCGCCTCCTCTTACAGTCATGGGTCGAGTCATTCTTAACCAGCGAAAGTCCGGAGGGATCTTCAAGGCCCACACTCACAACCGAAAGCAGCCTGCTCGATTGAGGCCGTTGGACTTTGCTGAGCGAAACGGTTACATCCGTGGTCTCGTCAAGGACATCATCCACGACACCGGTCGAGGAGCTCCCTTGGCTCACGTCGTTTTCCGAGACCCTTACCGATACAAGCTCCAGACCGAGACCTTCATTGCCACCGAGGGTCTTTCCACTGGTGCTTTCATCTACTGCGGTAAGAAGGCCACCCTCAACATCGGTAACGTCCTCCCCATCTCCCAGTGCCCCGAAGGTACCATCGTGTGCAACATCGAGGAGAAGTCTGGTGACCGAGGAGCTCTTGCCCGAACTTCCGGTAACTACGCTACCGTTATCGGCCACTCCCCTGACGACAACAAGACCCGAATCCGATTGCCATCGGGAACCAAGAAGACTGTTCCGGGAAATGCACGAGCGACTGTCGGTATCGTTGCTGGTGGTGGACGAGTTGACAAGCCCCTCTTGAAGGCCGGTGAGTTTACTATTTCACGATGGATATATATTGGGAGCCACTTTTGGCGTGTGTTTTGGGGGTAGAACCCGTTTACTGACTCTGATTCTCTTGCAAACCTTTTTTGTTGTGCTTGCTCTCCTTTTCCCAATCAGGCCGGTGAGTTATTTCTCTTTACCTGAATACTTGTGACCATTCTTGCGGATTCTGACCTTGTCTTCTTGTCTTGTCTCGTTTTCTCTTTGCATCGCTTTCTCGGACTCAAATCTCATACGATCTCATCAACCTCTCTCCGGACTGCCTTGAACCTATCTTTCGTCAAACAGAGCCTTCTTCAAGTTCAAGGCTAAGCGAAACAGCTGGCCCCGAACTCGTGGTGTTGCTATGGTCAGTAACACCGTCCAAATCTGTGTCTCTGTACGAGAAGCTGATCAACTCAATTTTGCTCTTTTCTCCCTCCATTTTTTGTTTCTGCCTGCCGTTTATCCTCTCGCGCATATCGTCTCTTTAACCTCGCTCTCGATGCAATCTCGCTCCCATGACCTCGCCTCTTCGAACAATCACCCTTATCCGATTTCGTCACACAGAACCCCGTCGACCATCCCCACGGTGGTGGTAACCAGTGCGTATCCGAACCCTATCTTT
Source organism: Goffeauzyma gilvescens (assembly GCA_025758705.1). NCBI lineage: Eukaryota > Fungi > Basidiomycota > Tremellomycetes > Filobasidiales > Filobasidiaceae > Goffeauzyma > Goffeauzyma gilvescens. The sequence continues at coordinate 9,498 of JANGFI010001870.1, read as the reverse complement.
CATTTGTCCCTAGCGTACTTGTTCCTGTTCTCAAACTGACCCTGCGATCTTGTTTCTGTTCTTGCCCTTCTCCCTCCTTCCCCCTCACAGCCAGCACATTGGTAAGGCTTCCACTATCGCCCGAGACGCGTCCGCCGGTCAGAAGGCTGGTCTCATCGCCGCTCGACGAACCGGTCTCCTCCGAGGTACCGCCGGCAAGGAGAAGATCTAAATCTAAATCTCAACACGAATTTAGGTTTTTTTTCTTTCTTTCTCTTCTGTTCTTCGGCCACTCCCCCCCTATGTTTCAGAGGATACTTGTCTGGATTATGGTTATTTCATTCATATCTTCTGTACGCCTGTAGCGTCCGTCATGGGGATTTCAGCACGAGTCACAAGATTCCTGCGCTATTCCATCTGACATGCTGCCGTTTCACTGCTTGATTCCCCCCCCCCCCCCCCCCCCCCAACCTTCCGTCCACCTTTGTTGAATATCTTGGTCTCCGCTCTTGCCGATGCAGAGCGACTGAATGATGAGTTACCACCAATCACAAACCTCGAGTTCCATTTGAAGTTAGTGTGGAGATATCGCAACACGCATGCTGCTACTTTGGTTTTCAATTCTTGTGAGACGACGAGACTTGGCTGTCAGGATACGCCCCCACTATTAGGACCTGTGGATCATCCTTCTTGTTCGCAAGAGGGGGGGGGGGAAAGCCAAGCGTTCTCGTTCGTACGGAGGGATAGGCATACCCACAGGGTTCCGCCTGAGCCATTCAGGGCGCTCAAAAATAAAAGGGGGGGGGGGGGG